>JAOVYW010005942.1:0-11885 GCA_025775045.1 Hiodon tergisus
GCCTCTGCATCTGGGTCTCTACTGTCTACTGTCCACTGTCTAAAACTGCCTGCCTCTGCAGCTGGGCCTCTACTGTCCACTGTCCACTGTCTAAAACTGCCTGCCTCTGCAGCTGGGCCTCTACTGTCTACTGTCCACTGACTAAAACTGCCTGCCTCTGCATCTGGGTCTCTACTGTCCACTGTACACTGTCTAAAACTGCCTGCCTCTGCATCTGGGCCTCTACTGTCCACTGTCTAAAACTGCCTGCCTCTGCAGCTGGGCCTCAGTCTTTTTTTTTTTTCAGATGAAGGCCTGAAGGCCTGTTCTCGCAAGCTCCAATTTGCAGTTACCCCATACGGGCCTAGGTGGAGATTTTTCTACCGTGAAAACAGGCCGCCACTTCCCAGACCTGTTGAGTGTCAACATGAGCAGATGCTGACGGCTGAATTGCATTTTCAAATCTTTTTATATAGGGGCGACTCTGAAATCCCAGTCTACAGTTGTTTGTAAATGGAAGACCTGCTATGAATACATATGGTGGTGTCTGTATATTCTATAAGCTCATATCTGTTCGTGTCTGCAAGTGAATAGAAACGAAAACTGTGAAAAATATGCTGAGATGTTCGTGCTTTGTGTATTTCACTGATAACTCGGATATTGCCCACTGTTAGGGAAGTTTGTGCATATATATGGCCTTTTTGTAAAGGGTTCAACACTGTTCAGAAAGGTATTATCTTTGAAAAAAGGAAGCACTTGCGTAATAAGGGCAATGTTCTGGCCTTAGAGATGCAGACGATGGTCGATGTTGGCATCTGTCAGCTGAGTGTTTACTCTACACCAACATCTGATTCACTATGAGCAGCACAAGGCTAAATGGTTTCCACACGTTTGGGGAGCGCACCCTCGTTTTCACTGTTGTGGCCTCCGTGGAAGTCGAACTCGGAAGCGAAGAATACGCAGTGGTGTCAGATCTGCTCTTCGTGCTTCTCTCCCTGCATTCGTCGGTGGGTGAACCCCCTGTGAGTTAACGGTAAGCAGTTGTGCAGGGACCCGGGGCCGGTTATCACGTGAGGGCAATGCCTTGAAACATCAGGGCTATAAGCGCTTCCATGAAACCCCCTCCACACTCACCCTGTGTTGTCATGGTCCATCTTAGAGAGATGCTGGAATTTTATCGTCTCAGGTTTCATGTGTGAAACCCTTTTGCCGTCGAGGAGGTTAACTTCTGAACAGGGTGTTCTCCCAGCTGATTTCTGACTTTGGCTCGACCTGGGGCGGGTTGTCAGCGTAGTACGGAGTGGTGCCTCTCCCGAAGTGATCATGCTCTGAGGTGTGTCAGTATGGTGTGGAGCCGTAATGAGATCTGCCGCTATCCTGATTGCCTCGCCTGTCAGAAGAGCACGTAAATGCTAAACTAGATGAGTTTGTTGTTGTTGCCGTGCTGGTGATTGACCTCGTTCTCGTCGGAGCCTGACGGGAAAATTGGCTCATTTTAGTACCTGTGCTATTGTTCCTGTCCTCCGTTGCGATGACTGCAGAGGGTGCAGGAATTCACATTGGCCATTCGGCTCTATCCCAGGCATGACTGGATGACTTAATTTGTGTTTTTGCCAGGAATCTGAGCTCGCGTTGCCGTTGGCAACATGTGTTGAAGAATTCTGCCACTTGCATGTATTGAAAAATAAGATTTGCATCCGGATTAGGCTTTGATGTGGGGTTGTGTTTTGGGGTTGAGGGAGGGAGTCATGTGCTGCCTTTAGACAGAAGGCTAGACAGTTTTCCCATACGCAGACAGTCCTGGGGCCTGGCACTCTGCCCCGCCTCCTGACTTGTTAGTGACGGCTGCGCCAGTTTGGATTGGCGGCGTCCCAGGCAGGCGGCTCCCTGACGGCCGTGCGTCAAGCCTCTCCCGAGCCCGCTGCTTCTTGGCCACATGTTGTTTGGCAGCAAATCGGCAGTCTAGCGATTTGACAGAATTTCAGATGTGAATGCAGCGCGCGTGCGTGCTGGGACTGATGCGTTACCGCTGAAACTGGAGCAGTCGTCTCAGAGCTGACATTCCTGACAAATCACACCCCAGCTCCTCTTGTGTCCTGTCCTCAAAGGCTGTGTGTGTGTGTCTGTGTGTCTGTGTGTGTGTGTGTGCTATAAGGGCAGACTGCTTATGAGGATAGTGACTTAAAGGGCAATGAATTAAAAGAGATCTTACTATTCAGATGCAATCACGGAGAAATAGCATACACATTGGAGGTTATGTATTTCCTCAGTATCATTTTGTGAATCCCTGACCATGAGGGGCCCATCTGCCATAATTTTAGGTGTGTGGAGTGACCTGCGTAGGTGTAATAATAGCACTTGTTGTTTTATCTCCTGGCAGGTTAGAAACCTGTGCTACATGGTTACCCGGCGGGAAAGGATGAAACACTCCCTGTGTGAGCTGCATGAGAAAATCCTGCACCTCCAGATCCAGCTCATCGATGAGGATTTGGCCGGCGGTAAGTGGCTGTAGTCGTGGGACTTCCTGCATAATAAGGGCTCTGACAAGTGCCGAATTTCAGAGGTTTAGAGGTTTAGTGTTTTTTTTTTTTTTTTTTTTTTGTGAGACAAAACCAAGGATGTTCAGGATTGAATCTAAAATGAGATCATGCTGTTAAATAACGTTATATCAGTGGCAGTCAGGGAACATTTGTACTGAAGAACCCCGTTCATAAGTACAAAAGCAATGCCTCCACTGGGATTTTTTACGACCCCGCCTCTCTCTACTGCTGATTCACTCCCTGGAACACGACTCCGGGTCGCGCGGGGTCTTAAGCCAAAAGTTTGATTGCGCTCTTGCACAATCAGGCGGAAGACCCCACCACTCATCCAATGGCTGTGATACTGCAGTTCTTGCTGGACCTGCTTGACGAGGCCAAGACATGTTCTTCGCTAACAAGCTAGCTATCTCCACCTGCCATGTGAAGGTGGACTCTGTTACTCCCGGAGCTCATTTTCCAGCTTGCCAGTTTCTGAGAGGGGCTTGGCGGCTGCGGCCACCAAGAAAGAACATTGTTGAGCGTGTAAGTGAGTGAGTGAGGCGCTGTCTGTGTCTAGAGCTTGCTTGCTCTTTACACATGCAGGATCAAAGGTTACCAAGGGGCCTTTCTGTTCCATTAAAACCAGTGAGTGGAACTGCAGACCTTCTGCCCACCGTCTCTCCTGTCAAACAGAAAGCATCTCCTCCACGCGCCGGGCCCGGTTGAGAGCTTGGGGAGCAAACGCCAGACTGAACTGCTGCTTGCCTCCAAGCAGAGGCTGTCCCCGTGCCTTACTGAGACGGTAAACTGCTTGGAATGCCAACCGCTGCCCCCACCTAAAAGGATCACTGGCCACCCCGGGGCGAGGCGGGACGGGACACTTCTTTGGGCGATGTTCCCGGAATGCCTCGGCCATGGACATCCGTCGTGCAGCGATCTGGGTGACCCGGCACACGTTCACCAGGAGCTGTAGGTGTGGGCGCTCAGTGCCCTGGATTTGGGACAAGTGTGCAGAGCAGAGACGTGTAAGGCAGTCAGAGTCAGAGACAGCTGCACACGTGGGGAAATTGAGTGAGCAGGAGATTGATCCGGAGAGGAGGGGTTGGGTTCGCCAATGTTTCGGGAGTAACCCCCCCCCCCCCACCCCATCTGTGTCTCTACCAGATACGGCTCCCACACCAGCTGTTCACAAGCTGGAATTATGGTCTGTGAAGCGAGAGGACTTTTTGGGCCTTTTCAGCATCACCAACAATCCGTCACCCATGGGATGTCACTCATTTCATCTCGAAATGTGCGGTCCTAAATCGGATTTAAAATCAATTATTTGATATTTTCAAGTAGATGGAAAATTGATTAATTCCCCTTTCTTTTTTCCAGCGTCCGATTAATGGTCATCTCCCTGAAGAGTGCACCAATATTTCACTTAGTCGGAACTCCTTTCCGTAGCCTTACATTTCAGTATCCACTGTTTCTTTTGCAGAAGGTTGCCTGTGACGGGGCTCACACTTGCTACTGAGTAACAGCTGAAGCAATCTAATACATGCCCAGAAAGGGAGAAGATTAATCATAGACTTCAAACAGGATTTCCCTAACGCCAGCACGTCTCCAAAGTAGGGAAAAACAGAAATCTGTATTAAAGCCTGTTAAAATACATAGCTAGTCTGACTAGACCCCCCCAGACTTGAACAGAATTTTAGTTTAGTGTCTCGGTTGCTGATCTTCAGAAAAGTATGGTGTTTGTGGGTGATTCAAAATAACCTCCCTGTACACGACGATTAGTCACGGGGTGACTAGTAGTGTTGCAATTCATTTGGTGACAGAAGCAAATATAATCATTGATGCAGAGGGTCTACGTTGTAACATGTCCTCCTAGCGATGGGGACAGTCCGAATCATCTTTCCGTTCGCCCCTGCCCTCAGATGCCCACACAGGCACACGCCTAGCTACGTGGGGTGGGAAATCCCAGTCAACTCAGAAGTTCAATAAAGGCCAGGTATACAGATAACAAACGGGAGAAAGACCCCGCATGCTCCAGATGTGTGCCCGGCCACCAGATGCCAGGAGGGAAAAAACCAAAGAAAAATGCCTCAAACGCCTATAAGACCACAGGATGGGTGGAGAGGTGAAAGTGGGTCCAGGTCCACTGGACAAAGCCAGCAGCTGCCGACCTCCGCGCTGGTCCCACCCGGTCCATGACAACCCGGGCCGCGTCCAGACAAAAGTTAAATGACGCACTCGAGCCTCGAGTCTAAGAACCCCAGCACTAAAGGGACGAGCGCGTCACCGCCACGATCTCTCCACTTCCGGTTGGGTCCTTCCGGTTAGGTTGGATCTCATCGGCGAAACAGAAATTACATTTAATGTTCTGACCATTCATGTTGTCTCCCTTTCTTTGTTCCTTTCTTCTAGAAAAAAAACTTGGCGGGGTAAAGGGCAAGCAGAATGGGGTGAAAGAGAGAGAGAAAAAACGGCTGAAAGGCAGCTCTACAAGGAAAGAACGATGGAAGTCGGAAAATGGATCCTTGCAGACGGGTAGGTATCGCCTTCATTCCCGAGACCGGAGAAGTACTCAGACACTAAATGGTGAATGTTTCAGTAAATGAAACGGTCTGGATAACAGTCCTCCTGAGTGCTGAGTTACATCACTTTATCTGGGTCCCTGTGGGGTGGGGTGGGATGGAGTGGGGGGGTGTAGCGTGTTTCGCACTTAGCGGTGTTTGTATTGAAGGCCTTCATCAATCTGCTGGGGTTTAACAACTGCCGGAAATTGTCCATTATTGATGTTTTCCTCCAATAAATTTGTACTCTGCTGGAAATTGGCTTTTTCTCCCAAGTTGCTGTTGTCCCTGAGGTTCTAATTTGAGACTTGGTTCTAATGCAGGACGGGGGGGGGGTTGTTGGTTCCGTGTCACCTGCCCTCTGAATCATCACTGGTGAACAAAATAATGAAGATTAATTGAATAAAAAGGCTAAACAAGAAGTGGTGCAGTGCTAGAGACTATTAAAACAAACAAGGTTTGGAAACAACCTCCAGGCTGCAGGTTGCAGTCCCAGTAAGGGAACCGTTTTACCGTTTAACCGTCAGTACCCCTGAGTTGGGTTTTTTTTTTTTGCTAGCTAGTCTCCCTTAGCCCAAAGGATAAGCATCACACACATGGAGCTGGAAGACATTTTGGAGGTAGCTCAGAACCTGTGTCAGAACCACCTGCTATTTTTCATGCCCCACCGCCAGCCGTCGGCTTCCTGGGAGCTCGAGGGAGGGAGAGTCAGTGAGGCTGTTAAGGTGGTGACGGGCTTTGTCGCACCTGCTCCTGGTGGCGCGGATGTCAGCTGACCTCGAAAACGGCCAGGCTCATGTCATTTCTAACATCTGTTTTCTATTTGCCTCTTCTGTTATGTTTTCAACAATATCAAAATCATTGGTCTGGACTCTCGTGGTACCTTCAAATCCGTCTGCTATGCATGTAACTGCACAGACGGACGGCACAGAGCATTCCAGGCTGTGTTGCATCAGGCCGCAGACTAGCCTGCAATGCGAGGCAGGCTCAGAAGAATTGGCCTTCTCAAAACTGTTAAATGACTCGTTTTGGCTGGAGGTGGGGCGTGGACATGCACCCTTTAATCCCAAAGACTGCTCATGCATCCCTCTCTTTGTTGGACACACACAGAGATGGCCCACAGCATTTGCAGACTGAAAATGCGGTATCCCTTTAAATAATCCTAATCTCCAGAATGTCCATAGCAAATCAGGCACTCTGCCCTCCTCGTTAATGTACGCAATTACAGAATATATTGCCCTGTTTGTTCTGTTGACATACATTTTTAAAGATTTAGTAGAACTTTAAACTTTTCAAAAATGCATTTACTACAACATATTACTGGCTGAGGGGTGCGATTCCTGTTTGCTCCACAACACACAAGTGGCACTGTTTTAGCTGCGAAGCGCAGTCAAACTGGAAAGTTCTTAGTATAGAGGCTGGCGAGGAATTTCTCCAGTTTCCTCACAACTTTATCCAGCACACTGAGTGTCCACAGCTGTTCTCACCTCCCTGGTGGAATTGTGTCTTCCAGGCTTTTCCAAGTCCTACCCCCTGGACGGCGCCCTGTTTGATGGCTGGCTGGCTCAGTCGGTGCAGATCACAGCGGGGGATGGCCTGGGTCAGTGGTCCCTGGGTGGGGAGCACCAGGACAAGGCAACCAGCCTGCTGTCAGAACAGCTGCTGAAAGGCAAGGAAAGCCTGCTCAGCCTCATGATGGACCAGTCGGTGAAGTCCGCCTGGAAGACGCCGCAGCTTGGCAGGAAGGCCAGGAAGTCCAGGGCCAAGGGCCGCCCTGCCGAGGCCACTGTCCCGGGTGGGGCCCTGTCGGGGGAGAGGGGCTGGAACAGGAGGAAGAGGTTTCAGAGGTTACGTTCGTCCGCCAGGGCCCTGCACCACCACCATCACCACCGCCACCCGTCCCGCAGGGCCACAGAAGCCAAGCAGGGCTTTCGGCAAAACTCCCCACAACCACCCATCTCCAAAATGGACTCCTGTCACATCTCGGAGGAGTGCGGTCCCAGGGGCAGCCTGCCCGTCCCGCCCCCAGAGCCGAGCCGCATCGCCAAAGTGCCTGAGGCCGAGGGCAGGGCCCGATCACCTGTCCGTCTCCGCCTCCTTCGGCAGGGAAAGTCCCGGGCGAAAGGCGGCGAGCAGGAGGTGGGTTGGGACTCTGTGGGGAAAGGCACCTCGCTGTTAGGCCCGGGGGCGGACGGATACTACTCTGACGTGGAGCTGAATGATGCCTACACACACTCCAACGCCAGTGACAAGCTCCAGCTCTCCCAGCTGCATGCTGGGAAAGAGGAAGTGCTCAGGAGGAGTGTGCTAGCATCCTAAAAGTGACGAATTGAGTGGGAAGATGCAGTTGCCATGGCGACTCGTGACTCTTATTTTTCAGCATGTACACTTCTCTATAGATTCCCTTCCGCAAATCAGATCTGTGTATTTCTAAATTTGAGATTCTGGCGCCGTCTCCACAAGTTTCACAAGTCTATAATGTAGACACGAGTCGCACTCAAATGGCAAGCCCGTGTGGGCCAGAAAACAACAGACAACCCTTAAGGGTTTGTATTGTCAGTGGGATGATGAAGAATCCACTGGTAAAGCCCCGGGTCTTCTACGAGCAGCTGCCGTTGTCAGCTGAAACCATGAGTGCAGGACTGAAGGAACGCAGGGCGAACGCAGGGCGAACGCAGGGCGAACGCAGGGCGAACGCAGGGCGAACGCAGGGCGAACGCAGGGCATTAAAGGCTGGTTCAGGCAGTGTTCTTCCTCAATATCTGCGTACGGTGCATTTAGTTCGTCTTTGTCTGGAACAGTTTGCTTTTTAACGAGTCTTAAAGGGAAATGGAAGTAATGGAGAATGTGTTTTTTTTTTTTAAAAAGGTTTAATGAAGCACAACGGTTTAACAGGGACACGTAGAGTGAGACAAGGAAAAAAAACGCACGCGCGTTCCTGAAACATGACATACGGCAAATCCTGCTGAATCCTTTCTAATCCAACATTTTTAACAGACTGTTTTGTAATAGATCCCCTTTGCAGATTGAGTGAGTTGATTGTAGGGGTTTTCTTTTGTTGTTTTGATTCAGGCTCAGTTTTTTGCCCAGCTTTCTTTCTGCTTCATAAACAAGAGCAAGACACTGAATATATTGTATAATATGTGCCTTTTCTCAATGCCCTGAAAACCAAGGTAAAAACTGAGTGTTATTTTCAAAACTGAGTTCCCTGAATAATTTTCTGAAACGAGAGTGGTAAAGGAACAAATTCCTTCATACGATTCGGAGCGATGAGAGAGAATTTATTTTAAACTGCTTTCTTAGTAAATGCTTCCAGGGTACAGACTGGATGGAAGGCTTTTGATTGTCTTTTCAGACGTGCCTAAGTAACACAAGCGTTCTTTTACACCAGGATCTTCATTTCTCAGAGATCCATATCTGAAGGTAAAAGTCCAAAATTACGGTTGATTACGGAAAACCAGAACCACAAGAATACAACATTCCCCCGGAATCAGAGCCACCCAAGTTCCACTGCTAAAGCCATTCCTACTGTTGGATCAATCGTGTGACCAGAGCCAGCACTCAGAGCTGAATTAATAAGCTCATAATTTCAGTCTTTCTTCGTTTGTCATGTTTAAAAAAATAAAAATAATAATTTTGTTAGCTTATCTTACACAAGCGATCCACAGTATGATCTCAGGGTTTAAGAATTAAATTGAAAAATTGACAACCTAGACAAGAAAAAACAACACAACAATTAAATATGAGTATTGCATACATTAATTGTAGAATTTCCAGCAAATCACTGTTCAAAATTCACCTGCGTTTATTATTTGTCAGTGCCAAAGAACAGTTTGAGATTGAAGTGTATACACACACACACACACACACACACACACTGTTTTTAATGACGGGTCAGCAAAACTGATGAACTCTGGTATGTTTTTTTCAAGCTAATTGATGTTGGGGTACGGTGAGAGTCGTTAGGACAACCACAAAACACAACTGACGTTCAAAATCTATCCGTGTACATGGGTGTTGAGTGGAGGGGCTCGTTTCCTGAGTGAGTGTTCAGAGCCTCAGCTGCATACAGGACTCACGTCTCACTGCACTCTGGCCCGTGAGCCTCGTCATGTCCCGGGCCGGAAGAGTTTTTGTGCCTTCACCCTTTGGAGGGCAAGCGCTACTTGTTGAACCACAGTGAATCGTTTTGGCTGCACTCCATCCCTGAAATGGGTGGCCCAGTCGCTGCCGTTGCGCTGTACAGAAGCGTCTTTCCGCTAGCCAACCCCAACATCCTCCCTCTTGACTTCAGATGTTTCAGAACCAGCGAAACGCACGCCTGGTTCGATCTTCCACCCCTTTCTGCCACGGCGCTGCCCTTTTGCAGCCGTGTGTGAAGTAGGAAACCAGCCACACGGGTGTGAAAACGGTCAGTGGCTGTTCGGCCTGGAGTTAGGAAACGCTGATCATGAAGCTACCTTGAATGTAGACGTGTAAAGGAGTTTGAAGTATGAGAATAGATGAATATCTGTTTATACCGCTGTTTAACGAGAAAGTTATTTTTTGGGGGGTTTTTTTGGTCAATGGAGCTCTTCTTCTGTGTTAGCTACTTAATCCATTAGGGATTGAATCAAGACCATAGTAGACTGCTAATTCCTGGTTTTGAATGCATCAACAATTTATATCACAATTCTAGCAAGCAATTTTTTGTTTTCCTGTAACTGGCTTTGCAAGATGTTTTGTAGGCACTTAGCTCCAGTACATATAATTCATTACTGAATTACAATAACTACTCAAGCTGGCTTTCTTTCTTCTTAAACCGAATTTTATTTTTATTTTTTAAAATCCCACAAGCCACCGCTTTGCTCTGTTTGGCATCCGGGATCCTTAGTTGTTTTAGCACAGGAGGATCAAAGGGACAAATTTAAAGGACAAATAATGGAAACCGTATGCTAAACAATCAGTCTATTTTGTCTCTGCCCCAAACCGAAAAGGCTGTCCTCTTGTTGGATAAGTTTGATTGTGTTTTCCGTTTTTATGTATAGCTGACAGATACTGTACGCAAGCACAAGTTCTGCAGGGAAGCTCGTTGTTATTGAGTGTGAAGTATATATCTACAGAAGCCTGCTGACTTTTACAGATGTAGTCTCTCAAAAGAGGGAACATTTTATTTATTTACTTGTCTATGTCACAAGTTTCCATGCCATCTAAAAGCCAACCTTGCCTACCTAAAGGATGTTAATGATATTCAAATGATAACAAGTGTAAAGTAAGTAAATAAAATTTTATCTGACGTTTCCACATGACACTAATTACAGTTGACATTGTGAGCCCAGAATATTTTCACGAGCCCTACAGCTGTAAGTGCCTGTAATGAAGGCATCTGCACTAACTTAGAATTGTAGTAATGACCTCAACTCATTGGCTCAGTGTTAACCTATCACATGGATAGCCTGTTTGTTTCCATCAAAAATAGATGATTGGTGGATTCTAGGCACTGTTTCGCTCAATGGTAATCGATCCAGTATTCAACCAGAACTTTCCTGTACTTTCAGACTCAGACCCCATTCCGTTCTCTTCATCCAAGGCATTTAAATCTCACAATCCACATGGTCTCAGTGTGAAAGGGATTTCCGTTTTGGGAGTTGATTAACCATTGGTATAATCAAAGGTAAATTGCAGAGCATCTTCAGTCAACAAGGGTTTTTATTTGTCCTTTAAAGGTGTTCCTATTTTTGTTGCCATGTATAATTCCTGAAGCATTTCAGCTTGCATCATTTAATGATATGATAAAAATGAATGTTACAGGGGTTTTCCTGTTGGTATTCTTTGTTTCAAAGAATGTTATGCCATTTGTTAATAGCAAAAAAATATTGAAGATATATTAAAAAAGAGCTATTTTAAATTATTTTTTTGGCTTTTTTGCTATATTTATTTTCATGTATTAGAATCTCCTTTGTAGGAAAAAGAAGCAAAAGCAAAAATTATTTTTCATTAGTGCAAAACTTGTTTTTCCTTTTTGGCTCCATGTTAAGCAATCTTTAAAGCAACATCGTGTACAAGAAGGTGTTTAATGTGGCCGTGTCTGCATGCTGTTAGTGTTGCCTTAAAGATGATTACGTTTACCATTGCCACTGCCACAACCCCCTTTCCCACCTCCCACCTCCCACCTATCATCCCTGCAATCTCTGGTGTGGTTGACCGGAGTCGTCAATAAAGCTGTGCTTTCTGTCAAATTCTGTCTTAACAGGCTTTTTATTCCAGCTCCCATCCTCGCAGGCCAGGGTATGCTGGTTCCCTCTCAAATACAAAATATGAACCGTCACTTTCGGGCTGTTTCCCCTTTAAGAACCCCAGGTTTCTGAGCATTTGTGCCAAATCTTGCAGTAGCGTGTCTGAATTTGCGTGTCACAATTCCTATAAGACAATGCCAAATCAGACACCCGACCTCCTTTTTCTTCAGATGTTCAGAGCTGAGCTTCGGTGGATGATACTTTTATTCTTCCTCCTCGCTCTCTTTTGTTAAGATTGAAAAGCCTTTCATTCCACTGCTTTTGTTGTTTGTTATTCTTATTTTGTCTCTTTAGATTTTTTTTGTGTCTACAGAAAACTACATTTTTTCCCGACCAATCGGATCGCTTCAATTATTTTGATCTTGTTTTACTGTTTAAATTTTTTTATTTATTAATTGAATCTTTGACTCTAAAATTGAAATAGGTCATTGGTTTAGATTCCTACAATTTTTGAGTCAAAGATTCAATTAATAAAAATTTCAGACTAGAATGAGAGACACAAGTGGCTGCAAAATAAATTTGGATATTTCCAATCGCAGAACTTCGTTATAACA
>JAOVYW010005947.1:0-11882 GCA_025775045.1 Hiodon tergisus
TGCAAACAAAGGTTTCTTTACCAAATATTAAGTTCTGTTTTTCTGATGTATCAAATACTTATGTCATGCAATAAAATACTAATTATTTAAAAATCATTCAATGTGATTTTCTAGATTTTTGTTTTAGATTCTGTCTCTCACAGTTGAAGTGTACCTAAGATAAAAATTACAAACCTCTACATGCTTTGTAAGTGGGAAAACCTGCAAAATTGGCAGTGTATCAAATACTTGTTCTCCCCACTGTATTTAAGAGTTACTAACACTGTAACTGAGTCACTGTCAAACATTATTGATATTTCAAAAACTGATCCCAGAATATTGAATTCCCGGACAACAAGCTTCCTTCCAGCTCCTAAGATGATGTATATCCCGATCTTGTTTGAAAAGAAAATCAATTGGTCTGCTGATTTCAGGTGATTAGTGTTGCTATCCCTAATGGTCACAGATGTGAAGTTTTAAAGAGGAAAGCGAGGAAATGTGAAGATTAAAACTGGTGCCATGTCAGGTGGCCATGGAAACGCACCGAGATAACATTATAAAAAGGGCTTCATTTAACGTGCACCTTCACATTTCCAAACCCTTCTGGACCGATAGTTCTTTGTCCTTTCACATGGAATCCATAATGTTTGGGATCCTATAATTCCTTTAAATTAGGTTTTTTTAAATGGCAACCAATGTTTGATATTTTTCCTGTTTCAATTAAATCTGTCGTACGTTTACCAATAAACCATAATAAAAACAATCAACCATGAGATCACAACGCAGCAATCATTTTTATCAAAATACTATTAATCTTTAATTTAATCTTAAAGGCCAGAGCACATTCAGCTCTCAGGAGAACAAAAGCGATATTTCAGAATTTTTGACCATAAATAATGGAAATATCACAGTTGACACAGGTCTGAAACATTATGTGCTGGATTCAACATTTAGCACAGTGTACATCAAACAACAACCACAATCTACGCAGGCAACAGAGCCCTGCAGACCAGATTATTTTTCTATTTAAACTTAATGCTCTCACTCTTTCACACCTGCAAGTGTTCTCCACTTCACGTGACAGCTGGACATATAGGCAATCATCTCTGCCATTCCTCAGCAAAACCCATCCAGTTTCAATTTGCAGAGGAAACAACTGCCACAGTACCACTTCCCCCTGGCACTGAATGCCTCTTAAACAACAAGGGATCAACATCACTGGTCTAAAGAAAGTGGTAAAGCCAGTGTCTGTCAAATGGTTGAAATGAATGCTGGAGTCAGCAGGGTCAAGCCACAATGATGAGGTCATTCATCATAAAAAGGGTTTGTCTGTCATCCTGCCTCTCCCCATCCCGAAGTAGTCAGCACATTGCTTACTTACGCTATGATCCCAACAAACTGTTTTTCCCTGGCTGTACCAATATATTTTAGCATCTAAAAATGTAGTGAGACCAAATCAAATATCATTACATGACACGTGAATAACTGACCCTCGGGCTCACAGTATGAGCGGGTGAGAGAACGTCAGTGATGCCTCAGCCAAGCTGGAGGACGAGTTTGGCCTTTCTCCGAGGTCTGCTGCTGCTTCTACAATTTGCCTGCCACAGTGTTATCCAAATACATACAAACCGTACATCACCCCAAGATCAGTGGTAAGACTAAAGTTAGGATTGGCTGACTGATTTTAACCGCACAGAAAACACTGACACCGCGTTGGAAACAGAAAACTCTGGCAGGGGACGCTACCTTGCCCAGCCCGGGGGTTTCTTTGACTCTATTCACAGCTCGGAGCAGGCAGGGCGGTGCCGGGGGTGGGGAGTTCTGCAGGATTCCGCTGAAGTTAGTGGGAAAGAGGGGCGGCTCGCACGCAGAAGGGGCTGTTGGCCGTTGCTTCTTCTTCTTGGAGGACAGGTTCAATTTCTGCGCTGCTCTGTGGGGAGACAAACAGGAAAACTTCATGCATCCATTTGTGGAATCCATACATGCCAAAGTCTGAATTTATTTGTATTACTCTTCATTAAACTAGATCTCTGTGCACAGCGCAATGTAAAATTCTTGGCAACTGGTAGTACAGTCATTCTTGGCAACAATCCAGGCTGCTATTTCCTTTAAGCCCTTAATCTGCTCTGCCATGAACTTTCAATGGAAATGTGCTAATTGCTTGTTTAAACTTTGCTCAAACATCCCCATAGTCTGCCCAGTATTTTAGGTTTTTCAGCAGGATGCATCCTTGTTCGTTTGGAGATTCCGGATTGCAGCAGCTTTCACCGGCCAGCCCCTGGCTGAGAATTCCCTTGGAAGTTCTCCCCTCCAGCCCCTGTTCTGCCACCTTCCTACTCCAATGCACCACTCTGGTGCTCGGTTCATGGTAGCAGTGGTTTGTGGGCTGGAGTCAAACGCTCCCTCCTTCTGTGTATCTGTGTATGCAGAGTAAGACCATTTTCTTATTGCACAGTTTCCCTGTGATAATTCTGTGATAAACCAGACACCACTTAGATAACTTTTTTTTAAATGAATATATTGACCAGATCGAGTCACCTGAGACACCTGTTTACAGTTAGGCTTCCTGAACAGTACAAAGTGCTAAACTCAATACACCCGCTACCACCCAACCAGAGTGCTCTCTGATGCTCAAAACATCACTTAAAAAGTGTCTGACCAACTAATAAATAATGTATAAGTCTTTCCCATACCTATCATGACCCCAACCCGGCACAGAAGAAAATGAGAAAATGTAATTATAATAATATAAGTTACATTTAAAATATCATGAATAGATAGGATAGACTCCAGCTTTTTCAGAATCTCTGATTAAGTTGCTCTCGTGTTGTTTTACCATAGGATTAAAACTGGTCTGGGATTTTCCAGGTCTGTATGTAATTTGAAGTTAAGTTTCTGTTAAGCGTGGGCATGCATGCACGTGCCATGTCCCATCAGAGGTGGCGGGTTGTGCAGTGAAAATCCTGTAGATTTGTGTGAAGTGCAAAGTGAGGGGATCATTATGACAATCCTTCATTCTGGAGTCTTTCTGCCATTTAGGAATGTCCTCCTGGGCTTCACACTGACCAAAACCTTATTTCCCCCTCTAATGATCTGGCAGAGAAATACTCAAACTCTCCTTAACGCTCGCTTCTCTGCTGTATCACCTGCCAGCAGCTCATTTTAGCCATTTTGCCCTACATAAGTAAAATATATTACAACCTTATTACAACACATTTAATTTCACAGTAAACCAATACTACTCACATAATGCAGAAACTGAAAGAGCTAAAATACATTAATGAAAAATGTGTTGTTTTACCCGATTTGTATCGCACTTTTCCCAGAAAAAGGTGTGTTACTTTCGCAAAGTGTTAATGAGTATCTCTTTCACTTTCCCACAAAGTGGGAATGAACAGGAGCAATATCCCCCCTAACCTTTTGTTCACATATTCACTTTCTCGCTCTCTCTCTCTTTCAGATGTTATCTAATATTCATAATGCCAGTCACTTATTCCCGCACATGCACAAACACACACACACACACACACACACACACACACACACACACACACACACACACACACACACACACACACACACACAGCTACAGTACAGGCAATGGTTCAAACGCATGAGATGTGCGTCCACAGATTTACTCACAGTTTACAGCTGTCCATCACTCTGTGAGAGTCGACTGCACCTGTCAGTAGTAACGGGGGTCTAACCTGCAGCAACAAGCATTCTTGTCCACAGGAAGTCTCATTGGCGCAGGAGACAAGCATTCTTGTCCAAAGGAAATCTCATTGGCGCAGGAGACAAGCATTGGGAAGGGTTTGGCCCGAGTCACCAAAGCCCCCAGGCTCTTAGTTTAATCCGTTGGAGGTTTCCCCTTTGCCACTTGCCTCGCCCTCCTTGCTCGTATGCAGAGGAGACGCACGTCTGCCCGAGGTAGTGCCGACGGGCTCTGACAGTTCATCAACCACACCTGAGCACCTGTTCTGCCACCCTGCACCCACACCCTGGGACCCGCCGAGCCAGGGGAACGGGTGAGAAGCTGAGATCGAGGGGGAGGCAGCGATAGAAAACGGGAGGGAGAGAGGGACAGAGACAGATGGGAAAGAAAACAAAAGCAAGCCAGGCAAGGAAAGAGATGGTAACCCTGCCTCCCAGTCTCATGAAATGTAAAGAGGACTGAACCAATCCCCCTCTCACTCTCTCTCTCTCTCTCTCTTTGTCTACACAATCTCTGCAAGATCTTCATTTTAACCCATTCCTTTACTGCAAAGTCACGCGGCGTTCATGCACCGCACAAGCCCAAGTTCTCATTCCCCAGATCAAATGTAACGGCAGGACTCCCAGAGACACATAGTCGGGGAAACACGAGACTGTCAACGATGCGGGCACCTGAATGCAGCCTGGTGCCCTTTCCTGCCAGGCAGGCGGCGCCGGCGGGATCTGGAGAAGACCGAGATATGTGTTATGTGGGGCATTCGATCGAAAGTTGTGCGAGAAGCCTGTGCGGGTCTAAATAAAGAGGAGAGAAAAAGGGAAGTCTAGGAATTTTGCCAAAAGGATCAGCCCACGGAGGAGAAGGAGGGCCTGATTTAATTCGTTTTTTTTTTAATTTAGGAAAAAAAAACCAAGAATACAATTGTCAGGTCCATTCCACCCAAAGAGGATAGTTAAGACATTTCTAGGTTATTGTTATTCAGTTGTTTGTTCCACTGATATCTCCATGCATGCAGATAACACTGTTTTTCAGCTCATTTTTACCGATGTTTTCTCTTTTTAGAATGAAGAAAACATGGAAAAGAATCTACCACAGGCATACATCATTGTGTTATATGATTACATCTCTTAAACTTTGCATGTCAATTACAGTCATGTTGTGGTAAGACCAGTTCACCAGACCAAAGAGCTGATGTACCACAACTGACCATACAGCAGAGATGAAGGTATTACTGTAATGCCTGCTATGAAAATGAGCAGTCTATTCAAACATGCTAGTAAACAGTTTGTACATATCAGTGTCCTGAGGCAAGCAGTCATATTCTCCTCTCACCTCTGAATAAATAACCTCTTTCACACACACACACACACACACACAGACACACACACAAACACAAACATGCTCACATTCACAGTCACACACACACACACACACACACACATCCTTAAACTTGAAGATGAAAAAATATAACTGATCCACACCCACACACACACACACACACACACAGAATAATCTTGCCTTTCCTGTCTTAGATGTGATCCAGCTTGTCATCGTTTGCATCACCCCTTGTAATTGATTCATGCTACAGCAGTTGCAGGGTTTTGTTAAATTGAGCATGGTCAAAAACCCTTGCAGAAGAGAACTTTTCAGCATCAATAATTTTTCGTGTAAAAGTTTTGTAACACTTGAATGGTTTTACAGAAGAGATTGGTGCTTAGAAAATGCCCTTCTTCAAAGCAACTTAGTTTAATTCCACACTTTCTCCTTTATAAACATTGGGAGAGTTACAGAAGCAAGGCTCAGAGTAATGTACTGGTTTGAACCAGTACTTGGTGTCCTACAGGCTAGTTCATTACTGTAGACAGTTTACTGTATTAGTTTGCTATCATGAAAATATTGATATTAGGCCTTCAACCCACAAGGCATTGAGGGATTGTACAATGGATTGCAAGAACAGTTTCCTAATGATAAATTCTTTACCTGTTAATATTCTAGTTTGTAACAAAGTCACGTAATGCCTGGAATAATTAATAGCGCAGGAAGGGCATACAGAGGGGCGACACCCTACAAAATTGTGATGAGTGAGACAGAGAGTGGAGGCGTGGGGGAGGAAGACTCCCACCCCTTTCTTGTTTGGAAGCAGGTGGAGCGTCTGTCTACTGTCTCAGCGGAGTTCCCAGGGCACCGTGGTTGAGAGATGAGAACTGACAGAGAAATTAGACCCGGGTGCTCCTCAGTGAGAGCTCCCATGGATCGACCAGTCCTGTCTCGTTATCACCAGAGGTCCTCATCTTCTCCACTCCTTCTAATATGGGCTTTCAAGGGTGAATTCCCCAAGACGGGCCCGTCTGCCTGCTCATGGCTAAACTAGAGTTAACCTCGGTTTAAATTGGAGCAGATCAGAGAAGGCCTCACTTTAACTGGTTTGACCATGTGATGTGTCTGGGGTCTTAATGATGGCAGGCAGTAGTAGTAATTGATTCCAGTCCCGTAGATCATGGGTTCCTACAGAATGTCCCAACAGTGGTGATCAGGTCTCTATGCTTATCGGTTGCAGGTTCGCACTTACTGTGCTACAGTGCCCTGCCTAACTTCCCCTTGTTTGCTCAGGCAGACCAATTAATCAGGACACATAATAAAAGCTAGTGGCAAGAATGACCTGAATATACAGTTATGCAGAATGTTCTGGAGCTTTTTCCTAGAGTACCTGATTAAACCCTGCAGAGAAGATCTGAAGATGAAGTCTGTGATTTTCCTTTTAATGATTCAAATAATATAATTAATACTTTGATGTCAATGCTTCTTTCCTTGTCAGATGACTACTGTACAGGCAAAAAATATCTTGAGCAAGCTTCTTTAGTCTTCAGCGCAGCTGGGAATTTACACTAGTCAAACGGCAAACCCAGGAGTTGGCATCAACAACGGCTTGCATCATTCCAGGTGTGTCCACCAAATCCACAGTTAAAAACACAACATTACAACAAAAAGTTGATTAATCGGTGAAGTTTACCCATTCAAATGTGTTCATAATCTCTATAATCTCCCAGTGATGGCCTGGAGGGATTCCTCCCTCCACGTGCAGAAATTACACAATTTGTTCTGCTAAGCTGACATCTTAAAGGCACTTTTGCTGTTTGGGTGCTACGACTTTAATTCCTCACCGATCCATTAATACTTTGTATGTTGGGGGAAAAAAAACAATTTTCACTCTGCAGTAAGCTGGTGAAGTCAGAATTACAAATGAACAAATGTCTGATTTGTAAAAATGTGTAAATAGCCGTTAAAAATTCTTGTCACTTTTATAACTGAAACTGAACTGAAATAAACACGGCATGCAAGTAAACAGGAAACATACCGAGACCAGCACTGTGTCGATAATGTAAATTCCCTCCTCTTGTCTCTCACTAAGGTTCATCATTACTTCTACGCCAAGGGTCCTTCACGTGATCCAAACAGACTCTTAACATTCAACAGCTTTACCACAGCCTGAACTTGTGATTAAGTCCTTAATATGTGAACAAAAGGTTAGGGGAGATTGCTCCTGTTCATCTTAGGCACTTTGTGGGAAAATTGTAATGGGTAAATTGTAGAACAATGGCTTAACATGACAGGGAAGTCCAATGGGCAAATGCACCAGAGTGGGTGTGTGGCGACAGTATCGCTACGGAGCCATTTGGCTAACTAATATAAACATGAAAGGGATGTATTCAGCAAGTACAACCAAGGCTAAGGTTGTCTGAGGGCGTGAGAATTTGAGACTGAAAAATTGTCATCTTGTAGCAAAACCCACCTAGACAAGTTTGCTTTGTGTGGAATTTAGATTCCAAAATTATACTGCCGTGGTTACAATATCAGAGGGTCTCTGGAGGATCACAAAGACCAGAATTCATTATACTAAGGGCTCAGAGAGGCAGTGCAGAAAAATGGTTTGAAACTCTATTACCCTTCACACACAAATTAAACGCTGCAGTTGCAACCTTGAGCTGTGATCTTTACCTGAATCTAATGAAAGCACCGGGTTTATAATGGGCAAACACGCAACAGAATGCCCATTACAGAGGGGTGTGAACAGCTTTTATTACACAAACAATCATTTACAATTCCAGGGCTCGGACGTTTCATTACAAGTACATACTTAATGATTTTGTATTTTGTTTTGTTTTTTCTCTCTTTTGGCTGGACAAATTCATATTTAATGTAATAAATATAGTTTCTTATCACAGAGTTCTGTGGCTAGCCCACTTAGCATCGCGTAATTTTTTGTATAGCCGCCCTAAATGGGTTAGAGAGGGTGAGGGTGGAGAAACGCGAAGCACGCTAAGTCACCTGTGGCTCACGGGGCAATTACTAAAACTCAGTGCAGTGTTACCGGTGTGCGCCCTGCCGGTGTGGCTTGTAACATCTTTCCCTAGTAACTGTGTTCATCAAATAATCACGTTTTGCCAGATAAGGGAATCGGTGGAAAGGGATGTCTCCACATTATGAGGCTAAACATTGCATAATGTCCATATCAATTAGCCAGGAATTTGTCTTGTGTGGAGTACTGGAAAAATCTCTCCTCTTCAGCTACACTCATTAAGGAGGACCTCGCTAACATCATCAGCACGATAAGCCCACACTTGGAGAGATCTGAGAGAGCATGTGTCGGGCTGTAAATGGCAGTGTACCGGGAGGCTTGTGTGTAATAACACGATGAAAGACACACTTTTTATTTTTTAGCCAAAACACTGTGAGCAATGAATGGCATGCTCACTTCTGTCCAAAGGCCAGACCAGGCCATGCCAAGTGGCATAACCTCGCTCCCATGACATTCAAATATTCAGCAGGGTGAGGATGAGGAAAGACCTTAACATCAATGAGCAAGACAAAGACACTCTGTTCTATCTGGATGAAAAAGTCTACTGTCAACTTTCTTTCCCATGGGCCCCACACCCACCACCACCCCTTTTGCCCCAAGTAGCTGGAAAATGGCAGATTTGTTTTCTGATAAACCTGATAAAAGTTTACAAGTATATTCTGTATTATTTTAGATACAAGATAAGATATTTCAAAAGTCCCCTGCACTAGACTCATGCTCAATAGACAACAAAATGATGGCTATATATTTAATAAATGGGTGAACCTGGTAGAGACTTGTACTGGAAAAGTCCTGGTAAAGTCATACCGCCAAAGTCGCACTTCGAGTCAAGGTGCTTTAGTCAAAATCCATGGATTTAAAAAAAGAAACTCACCAGTGAAGCAATGGGAACCATCCAATGTTGGATTGGGTAATTAGTGACTCATTAGAATGTAAAGGACATAAATTTGTCATAATAAAAACTGACTGCATGAATATTTCAGTTTTTATGATGCCCTTGAATGAAGAGAGTTTTCTTAGACACCTCATGTGTTTGTGCTCTACAGCTCATTTGTGTATGTAATGAATCTCTTATATAATTAATCATGTCTTCTACTCGCGTATTCTTTTGGTATTTTTTGGAATCGTGAGATAATTGTTGGGCTTTTTGTGAACAGCCTACTTGCATGACATTTTTAATTTCACCAATCAGATACTATAGGGCAAATTTACCCCTAAGACCATTAGCCTGCACTCAGAATCACACTTTCTCTACCTATTTGAAGTATATGAATTAACATTAAGTAAATCAAGTACACTAGATACCACTGAAATTAATTTCATAGCAAAGCAAACCAGCATTTAATAGCACTATTCCTGTTGTTGTGAAGCCATTTTCAAAACCATGGCTTCTTTAGCTCGATAAATGAAATGTTCACATCAGCCATGCCATTCTTTTAAAACACACAACTTACTGTAGGTTGAGCCTCATCATCCAGGTACCACAGGCTCGAATCTGGGCTCTAGCAGGGGTTGGTCATACTCATTAAACAATCTTAGCTGTAAATGCAGTAGGTAACAAACTGAAATTGTGACCAGTGAGACAGATGAAACAACGATATGCCCTCGTGCATTGATTAATACCAACAAACAACACAGAGGTCATTCATCTACCTAGTGTGAGCACAAAGTGTCAGGGCCACTAAGAGTCTTTTTCATGATAAAGAGCCCATAGTGTCCTAATCATTTCTCATATTAGTTCAGGACAGCTGAATAACCTAAACTGAGCTCCCCAGTCAGATTTCATTTGAACGCCACTGCGCTTCTCTTGCGTTCAAAGCTTTGAAAATTGCTTGTGCCAAATAAATAAATACCCCTGAAATGTTTCAGTGAGCTCAGCATCGTTGTTATGGGCGATAAATGCTCTCACAAACGCCACATTGTTGTTAGTTTACAGTGGTACTGCAAAGCGTGGTGATGGCTTCTGCTTGGGTACCTCGCGTGCATGTGTTGTAATATGGAATGGAAAACACATTCAGAAATTCTGACACTTCACCATTGTATTCACCGTGTGATTAAACAGCACAGCGTTGCTAATGATCCTGCAAGGCACAGCTATATAGCACACTGACAACAATAATAAGACCTTCCCTCCTTGTGTCATTGAATTATGGGATGAAATGGTTTCCTCAATTCCCACCCCACATCTACCAGTGCCACTCTCCTGCTCCCTCTAAAATTCCTGCAGGCCAGCAGCAGCCAGCAATGGACCCCCTCCCTCCCTCCCCTAAGTCGCCCCTGTGGGAAATATTTGTGGAATAAATGAAACCTGCTTCTTTGGCAAAGACATATTTCAAGCGTGGCTGCTGCTAATGGAATCTCCCCCTCTCTCCCTTCACTTCTAACTCGAACACAAATGTGCGTAAGCGGTTGCAACACAGCTCCTGTGGAGGGTACGGTCTGCCTCTAGGGGGTTGGCTCTGATGTGTGCAGGATATGGACCCCCCCATGCTGATTTTTGGGAGTAAGGAGGATGGGCTGGGGTAAGGACAGGGAGGATGAATACTTTGTATCAGCTCTTTAATGATTAGGAAGATCAGAGGGGTTTGTAGGGATTGGTGCAGCATGCAAGGCACGTCCACTGAGAAACAGCTAATGGGCCGTAAGCTGATTGGCTCTACTTGGCTGCCTCTGTGGTACAAATCACCCAGCCCAGTCCCCTCTTTCACAGAGAGATGTCCGTGCACGATATGGAGAAACCAATTCCTTCGTCCTGTGAAAACTGCAGGGAAATTATAATGTACCTGCCTGAAAAAGACATGCAGTAAAAATCACTGACACGTGTGTGTGATGGTCAGGTTGTTTCACAGTCTCGTCTTGCACACACCCCAGAGAGACCTGTAAAACTGCAGACAATCAATATCACACAGCACCAGATCCTCTTATAAGGCTCAATTTATCTTTTTTTTCAGAACCATAATTATTGGTAACAAAAATCTACAGTTAGTACATTCATCCTTTAAAAAAAAGGTTGACCAAATCTTCCCTGTTTATTTAATAGAAGCATTTCACAGAGATATGGAGTACAATGGAACCCGTACCAGTATGCATCACATCATTTCATGTCCCATATTTCCATTAATAAAAATCAATAAGAAAAACATAACCTGCACAGACTGTTGCCTGTCAGAGAATGGGGAATTCACGTTTTTGATGAAGAGTGAAAAAAACAGATGGATTTAATACTGAATTTGAATTTGAACTGCCTTAAGGAGAAGAAAGAGCAGTAAAAACCTTCTGCATCCAGAACACAAACGTCTAGGCATAAGCGCTGGTCTGGTTCTAACCCCTGGGAAGGACTCGTGAAGTACTGGGCCTACACAGACTGCGGACATTCTCAATGTCTGATTATGCACAACGATACAGAAATATGGTAACTGCCACATTTCTGGCCACATGAGAGAAGGAAGATTTCTGTGCTTCCTGTGATTTCTTTTCATTGGAGAAAAAGTTTTGAGAGAAAGTGTCACCTAGTCACTGGCATCTATCTCAGAGTGCCAGAGGATAATGCATTCTTCCTCTGCAAGCAAGGCAATCACACATCGCTATAGGGGAACACGTCGGCCATAAATCTGTAAACGATGTCGGCGAGTCAAAAAAGCCCAGAGGAAATAGCAGGGAGCAGCTCACTTCTGGACATCCCAGAATTCCCCTCTGCCACAGGCTGAGGGAGGAGAGCCTGAGAGCAACCAGAGAGGGCATGTGGAACATACTGAACTACACTATATGGACAAAAGTATTGGGACACCTACACATTACACCTACAGGAGCTTTTATGACATCCCATTCTAAATC
>JAOVYW010005948.1:2039-26837 GCA_025775045.1 Hiodon tergisus
TGTGTGTGTGTGTGTGTGTGTGTGTGTGTGTGTGTGTGTGTGTGTGTGCACTGAAAGTTAAAACCAACTTGTATGCTTTTGTTAATGTGTACCTTGATAAACAAAGGTTATAATGCAGTAACTGGAAATACAATGTTAAATGATATTCATAAGCTGGTAAGTCTTCAGTTAAAAGACTAAGTTAATTAGTCTTGTGTTACTAAATTCAAGTATTTTAAGAGCAACACAATTTGTTTATTTTCTTTCACTATCCCAAAACAACCTTTTTTCAAAAAATATCATCTCAATGAGATTCTTGGTTGGTAGAAAAACCAGCATACACAGGGGTGCACCTGCCCCATGATGATTGATAACTGATTTAGATTTATGGTCTTTGAGCCGGAGATCAGCAAATACAGTGCTGAGTTGACGCCCCTCTTGCTGGGATATTTATTCGAAATGAACTACGAGACTTGGCACGTCACCAAGGCCTTCTATGCCCTGGAAAACTAGGTTGGAGGCTGCCTTACCTGTCTTAATCTCTATAATGAATGATGCAAACCAGTTACATTTTCTATTATGATTGGTGCAAGGTTTTTTTTTCAGGCTTTTAAATCCACATAGTTTTAATACTTCTGTCGAGCAAATTTCAGTACTTAAATTTGCACTAAGTGTCCCTGCATGTTTGTTTGTTTGGCCAGTTCTGTCTGTCATGTGCTGGATGTGTGATGACTGCATTTCTGCCATTTCCAGGAGAGGAGATCCAGCCCTACCTGCCTACACTGATGGAGGCCAGGCTGGCCCCTCTGAGCTCCTCAGACAGCTTTAAGATTAAGAAGCTGGCTGTAAATGCTATCGTAGCCATCGGTCACACAGCGGTTTGCAAGCAATTCAGCTTTGTTAAAGAGGGTGTAGCGTTGTAGTCTGTCTCATTTAGGGATCCAGTATTCTTCAGACTATTTGCTTTTTCTTTTTTCTTTTTACCTGATCCACAAATCCATCTCTGAGCTGTTGTTTGTTTTGTATGTGCTTTCAGTGAGTCGCTCTGAATTTTACTCACTTAGCCATTTTGGTTTTTATCCACCCTCCCCCATTGTATTTTAAGTCCCTCACAATGTGATATAAATATGCTTTATAAATTAGTAACCAAGTATTCTAGAAGCTTAATAATTGAACATATCCTGAAATTCTTTACTTCACATATATTATTCAATTAGTATTAGCTACAAAACTGGGTTTTATGATCAAGGTTTATGTGACCTAGCTAGACGTTTGAATGAAATGAAACTGCGCAAGAGACTGATTACAGCTTGCTAACTAGTTTTATTTATTATAATAATAAGCTTTTAAATGAAAAAAAGAGAACTTGGTGATGCACTGACCAACCTATATTAAGGACAAAATTATGAAACTGAAAAAAGTTTTATTTTACAGAAAATATTGTTACAGGGAGGCACTAAATACAGCCATTTACAATTTTCAACGATATTGTATCAAAATATTGGCACAGCCCAACCTTCCACTCAGCATGGTGCCCTTTTCTAGGATCAGCATAGAGAATGGTTACATCGACGAGAAAGAAGATGCTAGGACGCTTTGGTAGAGATTGCCTTTAACACCAGGTAACAGGGAATCAGTTCAAAAGAATTCTTCTCTTCCTTCTGGCTTCCCATGTCCTGCAGTGCCTCTGTAAAAAATACAAAGGTGTACAAATTATCAGGTGTTAAGGGGTCCGTAGAAGTCTGATCCACATTCGGGCCCTCGTACTTCCCCCACAAAGACGTGTGCAGGACTGTCTATGCATTGATGGGCAAGTTCTGCAGAGCTCAACATGCGTTTGGCTGGAGAATCCCCCTGAGACAAACTATCAAAGTTTTCTTTGGTCAGTGCCTCCTTTTAAAAAAAAACAACAACATCTATGCCTATATCTGTGTTAACACAGCACGTCAGAGCAATAGAATGTGCCCAATCACAATCTTCATGAACTGTTAATTGCAAATTGCTAAGCTTTAGCCTGCAGTTCATTTTGTATGTCTATTCTGTCCTTCTGGACGTCTTTGCACTGTGTAAGCCCTTTTCCCACTTACTTTCTCTCCCTGTCAGCCCTGCAGAAGTTTTTGTCAATGGTGTTGTCCAATTTCCTTGTGACAGTGAGGGAGGACCGAAAGAACCTACTGGTGTTGGCCGTGCTGGAGTCCATGACACTGTCCTCAAGTCCTGCCAGGGGGAAGCGCTGCAGGCACCAAGCAGGCTAGTGTGATCTGAGACATGCTTAAGAAGAAGGTGAGGCATTCACTAGTTCTGAGATAAGATGAAGATTAAAAAATGGTTTTGTATGTAGCTATCATCAGCTGTGGATGAGAGTACAGCACTATCTAGGTAACCAACCTTTTAGAACAAGTGACAAAGCTTACATGTAATATTGTCTGTAATTTTGTATTGGTTTAACTGTTCAACATGCTCGCTCAACATCCCAGCCACAAGAACTTCCTTTGCTGAACTTGCTTTGTAGCAGGTGGTATAGAAGGTAATGGCATGTAACTAGTAGCTTGTCAGTCTCAGAAAGGGCATTTTTCAACTTTAAGGATGCTCTCTAGTTCTTCAGCATTACAACTATCATTTGTATTATCAAAGTGATGAGTATTATGATTGACATTTGTGTGAGTATCTAAGTAATACAAAACGCTGTAATTTTGTGTGACAATTAGTGCAGCCAGTAAGTATTTCAAAAAGTTTTCCGTTGTTTTGTAGAAAGCCTTCTGCACAGTGGCAAATTGTTCTTGGTTCTTGAGGGATCTACAAACTTTTGTGTATTACTGGAGCATGTACATTTTTGCTGGGGCAGTTAAAGTGGTAGGTAGAAGTAGAAGATGGGAATTGCATTCCTTCCAGGTTGTTGTCACCCTTTATTTGGACTCCCAGAGATTACACGATGATGCTCTCCCTCTTCTTCTCCCTCCTGTCCAAAGAGACTGATAGTTTAGTGGACACAGGAGGGTGATGGACAACCTTTGTGCTGCCCTCTTCAGAATGATCATGAACAACCCTGAGAGTGTACGTTTTGATCAGGTATTTGGAGTAAGCTTGTTTTACTCCAAATCCATTACCATTGTATTTGTTTATGACAGGCTCAAAGCTATTTCCAATTATCAAGTGCTTCTAGTCCTACTCTCTCAACTTCCCCTCCCCTGGAGGAGAACAAGACAGTATTCCCTCAATCCTTCTATGGGATCTATAGTCTTCCTGTTTTATACTATTGAAAATACAAAAGATAATGGTGTAACGGTGTAAAGAAGTTAAATTCCTGCATAAATAGGGAAGCGCCATCTTGTGGAATGCAAAGGTATTCTCTATACAACTGGCAAAGAACTCCGGGAATTATGGGAACTCCACAGCAGAAGTAATCAGATGTGATTTGATGTGATCATTTAGATGTGAGAGAAATCCACTATGTTATGTATTTTTGTTAAATATATTGATAATACACTACCGTAAGTAGTTTGGCGTCGAATAACCCATATATTATACTTTTATAATCAAAGTTGTTTATCTTCGTTTTCCGTTTGGCTTTTATTTAGTTGCAGTAGCTAACATGAGCTATTTTTTTTTTAGGAGAGTGGAAGTTGTTCCTGACAAATAATCGTGTTGTATGTCCCATTATTGCTGGTAAATTATTTGGAGTTTTGTGTTAATGTATTGTTCATTTAAAAGAATGCACTTTGTAAATGCTAGCTAGGAAGCATGGTTATCGCTGCTGTACTCGTTTTCCACACTAGAGTGTACCCCCAACCTGTTGTAGATTTGATGTCGTGAAACATAAGGGTGGTGGTTACGTACGGAGGGGTGACATCACCTGTTAATAAAAATATTGCGTGGCCACGACTTAATAATCTCGTTCCCACGCATTATGATCCCGTTCCCAGGCGTTACAAAGTCGTGGCCTCGCAATATTTTTATTAACCGGTGATGTCACCAGGCGGGCTCCGTAGTAACGTGATTGCCAAATTGATAACGTGTCTTTATTTTCCAAGATGTAAATCCACTATACTATCGGAAAATATTATTTATATGACCATTCTATTAGAACTAAGTTACCGCAGAAGTAATTAGCTATGCTGTGGTAGAGTGGAATTTGTTCCAGACTAATAATCGTGTTGTATGTCCCAATATTGCAGATGTAATAAAACCGCTGTCATCCAATCCAATTTTGGCTTAAGGGACGGAGATGAGGAGTGTCGCAATGGCACCAGTTTGAGTAGTATTTAGAGATAACCTCAGGGAATACATTGTGCAGTGGTTATTCTAATACAGCATGGCATCATTATAAATGTTTCTCTACACAACAAAACTTAATTGAGCTGTGTTGTTTCTAGACTGCAAGTCATCTGACAGCCCGTCACCTCAAAGCCTCAAAGCTCTCTGACATCGCAGTTAGCCAAACGGGGGAAATGTATTGATCAGCAATTTTCTTGAAAGAACAAAAAAGAGCAATATTGGGGTGGAGAGGAGTATATTCTCTAAAAAGCTTGGTTAGGTACTGGGGAGTTGCAGTAAAGACGGTTTCCTTGTGGTGGTGGGAGATTTTAATTGTACACAATTTTACACAGGGGCAGCTTGTTCTGCTTGCATGAGACACAGTCTAAAAAAAGACTGAGACCCCTTTGAACCTGGATAGAGATTTTGGAGCTGTTTATTGTTTTGCAGTAGTGTAGAGTATTATTTTATTTTTTTTGTGGCTTTTTAAAAAAAGGTTTTCCATGTTTTTTTACATTGTTTAATTAAATCGCTCTCTGCATTTCCTTACCACCAGTGAGTTTTCTTAATTGTATATTCTTGATCTGATTTGATCCATCTCCTAATATACCCTATACGGTGGTGATAATTTTGTTATTGGCAAGTGTATGGGGGTTGTGTTTTACATTTTTTTTTTAATGTATGTCTTTATTGGGTTTTGATAGTGAAACTGATAGTGAAGAACCCAAACTACATGCAAGAATAGTATAATCAATTCTCAATTTAAAAAAAACATAAATTATCCAGCATGTGTGGTATTGAATTTACATTTACTACATTTACAGTCAATCTTAGAGTGACTCCATATGACATCCAAAAGTAATTTTAATGTAGTTTGCATAACCTTATATAGAAAATATGAATTCATTGCTTTTTGGTTACGGAACAGAATAAACAATTCAAGCATTATGCACTACCATGTGTTCTTTTAATACTGATTTCTAACCTTACTAAAGGAAGAAAAACAGGCAAGATTTGATTAATTACAGTATGGTCATTTTGTTAACTCAAAATGATGAACAAACGGGTTCGTTTTTCCAGTAGTTTTCTTTTTCTTTCATATCTTCTGTTTTTCTTCAGTCTTTTGCCATTTTGGCAGTGCCTCTGTGTCCAAAGCAAGGGTCATCTCCACTGGCTTGAAGTCATTATCTTGGGGTGGGGAAAAGTTGGAACCTGAAACAGATTTTTGGAAGTTTCGCTGTGCCTCTTAAATCTAGCCTGACACATTTAGCCTGGCTTTAGTCCGTGTTTTGATTATGATCCCTGGTTCCTTCACACCCATACCTTGGCTTTTGTTAAGAGAAGCAGAATCCTAGCTTAGGAAACGTTATGGACTGACTGAAGCCTACAGTAAAAGGCAGACTATGGTAAACGACACTGAAAGAAAGAGTGTTCAACGGCTGAGCGCTGCAAGGAGACCCATCTGAAAGAACCCTTGTTCTATATGAGGTCATAGGGTGACACTATTCATGATGGATTAAGATGATCTCATTTTAAATATGCCACTGAGAAATTACGCACTGTTGTGAGAGAAACAGTCTCAGTATTCGGTGTTAGAAATCATGGATGCTGGAGATATTGTTGGAAGCTTTGTTTTAGCCCCTAAGCGATGGATGGATAGTTATGGCAACCTAGAAGTTAAAAAAAACTGCTTTTGTAGAGAAGTTTGCACAAAAGAATATTCATCAGTTTCTGTAACCAGTACAGAATAAGTACGGTCTAGCCTGTGAGTTTGGCTGTGAGAAGCAGGCAGGGTATAATGTAATTAAGCACTTGAGAATGTGACAATGTGTGATGTGAAAGTGCATTAGGAAGTCGGACAACTACCTGAATGCTTGGGCTTCCATGGCAGGACATCCACAGAGCTGCGGCAGTAGGAGCGGTCAGTGTGGGTCTCTGTACTATATATCACCTCCTGTATCCCAGGGTCGCCAGGCTGCTGGGCCTTAACCCGCACTTCCAGGACCATCACCTCCTTTTCCTTCAGCTTCCCGGACTTGTTTTTCACCTGGGTGCGCTTAGAGTCCACCCACACCACCCTCTCCTTCACTGCCGACCTGCACATGCACAAATCCAAGAGCTCAATAAGATAAGAATGTTACTTTTTTGTTGAACTATACATAGCTGATCATAACGCAATAATATACCTGCTCCTCCAACTGCACACAAATAATATAATGAATCTTGTGGTTATGATGTATTGTGAGTGCAAGCAGATTAACAGAGACAATACATCATAACCACAAGATTCCTTACAAAATGAAACACATGCTCCCTTCCCAGATAACCATCGCTCTGCATACCCAGAACACTAATAATTCCTGTTCCTTAATTTCACACACTCAACCCTACGAACAGTGAACCAAGAATATAAAAAAACTGACTTCCTATACCTTCACCAATGACTGCATACTGAGACCTGGAAATGAAACCCTCATACTTACATTATAATATCCATCAACTCAGGCATACATACAGATCCAAAAGAGACTACTGAAGAACCAATGATAACTCCACAATGCTTGCACTGTATTTCAATGCAGGTCAGTAGGCTTCACATTCTATTTGAGCTGCAAGACACCCTAGAGCATGCACATACTCATTCTCCTATACATACATGGTTGCACACAGGCCCCAAAACTTTCCCACCGACACCTGATCCCTGCAATCCTTCCCCAGCCAACTCACAGTGCAATGCCTAGGTCAGCCAGCGTGTTGTCGAGGAAGGGGAATGGCTGCTCCTGGTTCAGGATCTCAATTGGCAGATGCACGCACATCGGCACGTCCCGCTGCAGCTCAGTGCGCTCCCTGCCACTGCCTCCCCCCGAAAGCTCCTGGGTCTCCATTTGTTCTCCTGCCATTCCAATGGGCCGTGTGGGTCACCGTCAGTGGGTCTCTTGTTCTCTTGTTCTGTAGGCGTAATCTTTCTGTATGACAAGTGCGCCTGTAAGCCAGCCTGTTTTTCTTTACTCTTGTGTAAAGTCTTGAGGGTTTTCAACACATTGTCCAGAAAGTAAACAACTACAGAAAAGCATGTATCCCAGTCCTCCTCCTTATGTGCTGAGAACGCTGCAGTTGAGTTTAACAAGTGGACGGCGCTTTCTCTCTCTAGCTGGTTTAAATCCTCGTTTGAACGTGTGCAATCTGTCAGACGGTTGAGAATTTTATTAGGCTGTCAGTGCCTGATGAACAAACTCGCTGTTTATTGCTCAGGATTCCACCTTATCTCCTCTCTGTTTATCCTGTTCTGTGTGTGCATATATTTATTACAAAGAGGTTCCCCCAGTCAAGCATAGCATTGTTAGTCAGTTAATACAGACAATAATTCTGCAATGGCGACCCAGAAACTTCCTGAAAAACAATCAGAGAAATGCAGAAAAATGTATGATTTACAAAGGTGAGGGGGAAGCTGCAAAACTTGGTACCAAAAATTCTTAGCATTTTAATAAAGTTTCATGGGTCGGGAATAATTTGGAAACATTTTGAAATAAAGTTGTTTCAGATTTGTAAAGTGATACGTTATCTCCCACCAGTTTTTTGCTCTGACAGGAGAGTGTGACTACTGATTGATTTATCGAGGGATTGCAGAGAGGTGCCACATTTTAAGTGTTTAAAAAATATGTCAGGCTATTAACCTGTACACACCTTTCCTGTGTTAATAATTTTGTGGCAGGGATCTGATCTATGCCTCTGTTCTGTTTTTAGCCCCCTCTCACAATGCAGTGCAATGTTTAATTCTTCTCCTGTACACTCACACATACCACAGTATGTCACATACCAGAGTGGCATTCTAATTCATGTAACCTAGCTACTGGCAAAAACAAAACGTATTAAACCTGGCTATACTGACATCAGTCACTCACCAACGTTATGAAAAGGTATGTGTTCGATTAAAAGAGTAAACCCCATCAGCAGTGTTGTGAGTGTTTTATACTTTAATAACACTATATTTTGTACAGCCCATTTAAGCACTTCACTGCTCTGATGGCATTACATTACTATGAGAATGGAAACAATTGTGCCCGCGTCCTACCAGCTTTTACAAGGTCATGTGGAGGCAATATGGTGCCATTCATTTGTAAGTTTAGTGAGCACTCGGGAGTCTCCAACAGTAAGGCACCCACCCTCCCTCAGAGCACTGCCTATATCTAGAAAGTGACATCTTTAATGCTTACACCGACATCCTGATCCCCCTTAGTACCATCAGCATGTTCAGCATAGAAATAGACTGAGGTCACTGGGTACAATTCACTGCTCCACACAATGACTTACCACCACCTCTCCTCCACTTTGTTGACGTGTATTGCCCATTGCAGCCTGGTGCAAAATTTTTGCCGGGCTGACTTACCCCATCTATATCTCCTGCTACCCTCCCTCTCCCTCTACAGTTTAATTGTAAGTTATTCAGCCATGAGATCAGATATGCCATCTGCTGGAGTGGCAAAACGACACGAGGGGCGAGGTTGGTGAGTGGGTGTTAAGTCTCATTTTGTAACAGTCCATCACAGAATTCGCTCACTCATCTACTGCCTCCTACTATACCCTTCGGGCTCAGAGCAAGTTTTTGTATAAATGAACTCTCCAATATACTCATTGATTAATTATGCAGAGAGAATAACCTAATTTAGAAATGACCTCTGCATGGCAACACGTACCACAATGTTGTAAAAGGTGAATCCCGATTTACACCCACAGATTTTAATAAAGAAATATTTTTTTATTAATCAACCCCCCTGGTTAAACTGAGTAAAATGTATAGAAACAACAGCGGTTCAAACCTCAACAATTTCAACAAATAGTTCATAAGCAACAATTCCAACAACACAATTAAACAGCAAGTGCATCATCAATAACATCCAATCAAAAATGTAAAAAGATATTAAAGGCTTTAAAAGGTTTTTAAAAGTTTAAAATCAATTGGGAATTTTTGCTTAACAGCAATTTAAGATTCCTTATAAAAACAGTTCCCAATTCCATTCCATTCACTAAAATGACCTATCCTGGCAGAAATCCGCATGAACATTATTGTAACCAATGTAGTGTGCTAATGTGTTTACTAGGATGGATGTGACTATGTCTGAACATTATTGTGTCCATATAACGTTCCAGATTGGGATGCTCTCGAATGCTAGAAGTAACAGTGTGGGCAGAATCCCTGCTCACAACGGTGGTTACAGGAGAACCGAGGGGTAGAGGATCGGTTGGCCCGGCAGTCAGCCCTTCAGGCCCATGACAGCAGTTGTCCAGGTGACACCGCTATCAAGCCATAAGGTTCACTCTGAAACACGCTGAGCTTCCTCGCAGACACTAGCTCTGAAAGAACAGGATGAGGCATCAATGCACTGCACAACAGAGAACTGCTACATCAAATTCATTTTGATTCATTAGTTGATGTAGCAAGGTAGCAAGCTTCACTAGAGCAGCTGTGTTAAAACTATGAAGCTTTCAGAAGCTAAAGTACCATTAAAAGTTATAAGTTGGACATATAATTACCAGTCAGTTAACCACATGGAACGAACAAGACGTACTGAAAACCTTACCCTACAATAGCTTAAAGGGTTATTTCTCCTGTATTTCTCCAAATTCAACCCAAAGCTTAATTGAAATGCATTCACTCTTGTGGTTTAGGCCAGCCCAGGTAAGGTTGGCTTGATGAAATTTTGACCACCTCATTAAACCCGCCTAAAGTCGGTAAAGGGGTCTCGGTGCCAACCTATCTGTGCGTGTGAATGCAGCGCAGGGCCTGGACAAAGCCTTACTTTATCACGGCATGGCGTGGCGTATGCCAGTAGTAGAGACAATGCCCTACAGGAAATCTAATGTAAACCAGCAGTAAAAGCTCGACATTTGCCAAGAAGGTATTATTTGCATTAGTCCAGGCAGTACTTCAGGCTATGCCTCATTTAAAAAATACTGTCCAGAACAAATAGTCATCAGCCTACACAGAATTAACACTGGCTTTAATTAAGGCGGAGGGCAGGCCTAAACTGATTGGCTTTGCTACGTAGCTTCGGATGCAGATATTGGCACTCAAACTAAATGTTGTGAAACTAGCAGAATTATTGGGAATTCAACAGATGACTAGAAGAGTTTTTGACTCTGGTTATGGACTAGAACTCTTAACAACTATTAAAAGCTACTTCACACCAGTGCCTACAAAAGACAACACCTTCTCTTACCAAGCAGTTTACTGAAGAAATTAGCTGCAGTACTTCGACTGGCGTCAACTGGCAGCAAAGCCTGAAATGAAACTTGCCCATATTGCTTGAGATAGTGGAACATTTGCCTGCAGAGGTGTAAGAGAAAAGCATATAGGAATGAAGTAATGGAGGTCAAATACAACAGAATCAAATGGATTACACATGGTTATTATTGTGGCATCAATTTTAAAAATATCTAATCCAATGAAAGCTGTAAACCAAGGAACTGTAGGTTCCTGTTTCAACACTTAAGAGCTGCATTCTAAGACGTGAAAAAGCACAATCATTTCAGGAAACAGACCCAAACCCAGTTTTCTCATTGATGGAACCAGAGTCCGGGTACTGCCATGCAGCTACTATTTGTGGTGAATGCGTCTATGGAGTGGAGTGCGGATTACCCCAGCAGGCTCTCTCCGGTCACCTCCTGCACCTCGCCTTGGGGCAGCTCCACTCTCTCTTCAGGGATGCCCTCCATGGCGAGAGGAGCCTCTTCTATAGACCTGCGGAGATAAAATACAAGCATGGTCATACAGAGGGCACAGAATGATCTCAGCAGAAGGACGCCTTTCTCTCCACCTCACCAACGGCTCATGGGAGTGATCAGTTCATGCTGGGACCGGTCTTCCTTGGACACCTCCAGCAGTACCAAAGAGGCCCCTGGAACCATAACCATGCTAATCAGCCAGCTGGTTCTTATCGTGCACACAAAACAATTTATTTTTCTTCAAAGCTGAAAAACACTTTCCTAAAAATACCACAAGGCGTGAATAACAATAAAACTAAATTATTAGGTCTAATTATTATAATATCAGGTGGCAAAGTGAGGAGAGGGCATGAGGTAATGGCTACTCCATCTACTGCACTACGATCCCCACGAGGCCACAAGACTGACTCACCAAACCAATCAACCTCCCATTGGTCAGGCGAGGTTTAAAATCCAGGAAGTTGCTGATTTAAAAACAGCAAAAAAATATTACCTGGATCCATCAATTTATCTACTGCCATTTGTCTTTGACCAAAATTTATACTAATGTTTCTGTGAACTAAGTTATCTTAGTTCTTGCAGACACATATTTAGATGATATTTTACTGTCAAGAAAGGTCGCATTCATGAGGGGACCAATGCGATCGCATTTGCTGTGGAAACGGCAAAACTAGAGAAACTGACACCTCTGTATGATGATAATCATTCAATCAGACAATTTGCGAGGTTGGTTGGTTTTATGAGACAATGTTTTGTGTTGTTTTGGCAAAGTCTTTTTTAGATATACATTATATACATATAGATTATATATTGAATATATGCTTGCTTAGAGCTGACTCGATTTTATTAAAATAAAATCCTGTTTTGAACCACAGCCTCATCTCAGTGAGCACGTTTGTCTTGGACCCCGCCCTTACTGAGCCCTTTTTGTGATCTAACCTTACACTCGACCACTTACCAGATGCCTCAGAAAGAGCCAAGCCTGACTCCGTCAACTCTCTCGGGACCTAGTACCACACAGTAGAAAACAGTCAGATGCAAGATGGTCCATTAAGCTAGTCCGTGCCCATCAATTCATTTTTTTCCACTATAAGAAAATCTGTAATTCTGACATGTTTGCATTCTGTTGCTAAGGGAAAAAAAAAAAAAAAAACCTTTTAGAGTTCATTAATTTTTTCAGTAGTTAATTCAGTCAAAAATTCTGAAGCAAAAATGAGAAACTATTAAACTATTAAAAACAGTGTTTAAAAACTACTAAACTTAAAGGAATAGTCTCATTTATTAGGAAGAATTTGTTGTAGCCCTGCACTGCCTCACACTGGGCAGACCGTGGAATCTTTTAGGAATTAAGGACCTGCCCAAACATATTCTCACAATGCAATTTTACAAGGCGAGATTCCAGATTTTTGAGAACTATTGTGTGAAACTATGTTTAAGCAGCTGTTCACTGATAACATTAACACAACATAGTATAGGATTTCAGAGGCTTCACATTGACAGCTATCGAATTTGTCACAGACGTAACGTAGAAGCTATGTGTTCATAATGTACGTCAAAATAAACCTCTAATGATGATGCATATAAATACAATATAACCAAAAGGCGATACAATGGGACACCACATCCAAGTGATGCCTTTGATTCTGATTGGTCAAAGATTTGTTAAGCCCATCACATAATTGAGGCATCCAGTGTTGCAGACGTTTTCCATTAAACATTAACGTTAAAACATGTTTGAGCATTAACTGATGAACTCTTTACTCTACGGGGCCTTACATGAAAAGAACAGAATAGAGTATGCTCACCTCTTTCATGCTGGGATGCTTTCTATTTCTTTCCTCTCCTACATCCAGCCTCACCACCTCATCAACCCCCCCTTGCTCTACGTCAGTGTCCCCGTCTTTCACCATCATCCTCTCTGCCGAGGGGGGGGCAGGAGGAAGGACGGCACATTTTTTCCACATGGACAGGATGTCAGGATGAAGCTGAGCTAGTGATCAGATGTGACCGGCCCCGTCACGTGGTGCACCAGAAAACTATTATTAATACCGTTTAGTTACTATGCAGATTCTCTTAGACCAACACATTTTACCCATTTATACCGCTGGATTTTAAGGTTAAGAACCTATCAGAAGATAAAACTGGAAGCACCTAGGTGTAAAAGTGTTATACTTTTTAGTCAGTAATTACAACAAGAAATTAATAAATGACAAAGACACTTGAGGTTCGACTGGCCTGTGTATTTGAGTAAAGACCATTTTCAAGTTACAATATTTTCAATAAACCAGCTCCTCCATCTGTGGTATCCATGATTGTTGTTTACACATGTAACAGTGCGCCGAACCTTGACCCTCCAAGTCACTATGAGAGAAGTGCTAATTTACGTGGAAGACAAATAGGTATAAAACACTTGTCTCCTAGAGAACGGACAATATTTTGGAAATATATCTTAACCTTAACTCACCGGTGCAGGGGCCTAATAAGAGTGCTGCAGCGGAGGCTCGGCAATGGGACAGACCCCCTGTTGATACCTGAGACTGAGACACAAGCATCTGACACATCTGTATAATGACTGATGCTGCAGCTACTGAAAAGACCCAATGCTAGATTACATAGTTAGGATTAACAGGTCCGATTTAGCCACTGGAAACACAAATGGGTACAGTCACTGGATCTGTCCTTGTTAACGGCTATCAGATGTAACCTGTCCTACATAGATCATTCACACATGTTTTCTGCATCAAACAGGTTGAGAAAAAACAAAAACTGTCTGTCACCGGCTTGACCGGTGCATTCAACGTTCAACTTCTATGGGCTAAGCCACTATTCTTTCAGTCATTGTGTGTCTTTTAGAATTATTCAGCAAGCCATGAGCTAGTTAGTCCATCAAAAATACTGCATTTGCCAACCCAGTCAGGTAACGCTTAAAGACATCAATGGGTAAGTCAGACTCCAGATGTCATACCAGGGGCAGAGTCTGAGCCAGTGGGTCCTGTATCTGGGCCCGCATGGCATCTTCAGATATCTGCACTTGCTGGTCAATGAAGAGCAGCTGGCGCCTGCGCCCTGGTTTCCCCCGAGGAACTTCAACTGGCTGGGGCGAAATGCCAGGATATTGAAGAGGGGTTTGAGAAGGAAGAGAAACAGGAAGTCAGAAGCAAGGATAGAAAGAGAAGATGATGGGAAGTGAGGGGAGGTAGAGGTGTTCATTTCTTGAAGATGACAGTATTCTGTAATATGAAGTAATGAAGTATATACATGAAGTAACGTTTAAATTATTATTTTCTTTTCCTTACAAACTAAAACGATGCATAATTGAGCTTAGAAAGCCAAGTTACAAACCTCAGTGCTGGGACTATATCCACTTGACTCTACGTCTCTGCATCTGGCAGGGGGAGTTGAGGGCAATTCAACCAAAGGAGGGGTAAGCTCTAACTGGTCTCCCCTGACCCAGGCCTCAACAGGCTGCCCTGTCTCCTCATCCAGCAGCCACACAGCCTCTTCCACCACAGTCTCTTTCAATCTGTGACAACCAGAGAAAGAATGGTGGTAGATTAATGGAAAACACAGAGATAATTTTAGATTGATGAGGGAGGCGGGGCAGAAGGGAGATGAAGGATCAAGTTGAAGGATCAAGCTTAATGTGTATGTGAGGACAGGGCACTTAATGTGTGTGTCCTTTCTCAGCAGAGCAAATGTAAAATACAATGAATAAAGCAAAATATAGTCTGGTAATGCTTTTCACAAACAGCTTACAGCTTCCCCTGGCCTAAACCTTTCCTTCCACAACCCGACATGTCACTCACTGTTCTATGGAGACCATGGCTTCTGCCGGTTTCTCTGTTCTTTCTCTCCCTGTCTCTATCTCCTCCAGTTCTGAAAACCAAGATACATCTCTCAAGTCCACGATACTCCTCCACAGTCCTACACTAGAATCATGCCATCATTGTTTTCTTATGCCCTCCTCAATGTTGGCCCTTCTGTCGTTATTTGCTTCTTCTCAGGAATCCGGACTGGTGCAAAACTTCCCTCAGCCTTACCTTCACCAATCAGGTCCTGCTGTTCCATCAGCATGTCGATCTCTTTGGCTGTAACCTCTGGCAGCTCTTCCCCCTCAAACTGAGGAAGAGGAAGGGGACAATGGAGAGATTGTACAGATAAAGACTTCTTCTAAAATGCAATACAAAATTCTAATTGCTGGCATCAGCGGTTTGTTGTAAGGCCACATTTCAAGTAACATAAAATTTTTTGTGAATAGTGGTACCCATTATTCATCAATAGCCGTGTTATCCACTGTCCATGCTGGTTTTCGTACCAACCAAGATCTTCTCATTCAGGATTGAGTATTGAATATTAGGTCAGAAGTTTACCTTCTGTAAAAATTTTAAAAAGTTCTTTGAAACTTATGGTAATATTTGTAACATTTTTAAGACATTTGTAAGATTAATTGAATACTTTTTCTACACAGCTGTAACATGTTTTTCATATACTCAAAGCAGATATTGCTGAGGCTAGTTTATATTTGGGACAAATGAGGTTGAGACAAAAACCGGCATGCACAGTAGATCACCAGGACCAGGATTGGGAAACACTACTTGGTTACTGTACTGTCATTCCAAAATCTGAATTTGCCATTTATCTTGTTTTGGAACCAAATCCTTCATATATACTTCATGGATTTTAAGCAAATGCAACTGCATACGCAAAAACAAGTGATCGTACTTATGCATAGAATTTCACAGAGACTTCAAAGAGATCAGTACCTCAGCAGTAGAAATGACAACCAGTTCCTTCTCCTTCAGGGTGATGAGGTCAGGGGACACTGTGAGGCCTGGAGAAAGAGAAGGCATGAGAAAGGTACACATGAGGTCACCGACTGTTTTCGAAGTTACATTCTCCCCCCTTTCTCACCTTCCTTGGGTGTAATTCTAGAAGACTTTGCAACTGGACTTCGCGGAGTGACAGTTTCCATGTACTGCCAGGGCTTTGGATAGGCAAAAAGTAAAGTTAACACAATTAACATTTAACTGTAACAGTTACATTCCAGTTATCCGACAGAAGTAAAGCTGCTTTCCAGCATCACTCAGATACTCCAGCTATATCTTAAAGGGGGCCTATATTAATTAACACACTGGGTCTTAAAATATGTTCTTATGAAGAAATTTGTTCTTATTAACAGGTTATTTAAGTGTTTTATAACATCTCTTCTCTTGCTGGGCCCAACATTTTTAAATGCCTTACTACTTACTACTAAGCATTGATGACACACAGTGCAGGAACGTTCCGTTACAATGACATATATCAACGTTAACCGTAGATACGGTGGTTTAACAATTCAAACAATTCCAGATAGTTTGACAAATTGTATATGAACAATTTATAACGGCAGGAATACTGTCTTTTTAGTTAGAGCCTAAATATCTATCAAACGAGGACAGCAGCAGATATTGTTGAGGCTAGTTTAAATTCAACAATTAATTAATGCATTTATTCACAAGAGCTGAACTGCTATTGTGTTGGCTACTGGTGCAGTTTTAACCACTGTTAAATGTTAGTTTGTAAACAATGTTCATGCATTTCTTATGACAACTCTTTTGCAGCAACTTTGTATGGAAACGATAATAAAGTACCATATCTATCAAAGATTAATCTGATTTTGAATGATTTATTGAAGGCTAATGTTTATATAGCACAATATTGGTGGATAAGCCATTTGTACTCAGTAGGTTGGGGTATATTTAGCTCTGGTGGGTCTCTGAGCAGCAGGAGTAGGGGAAAAACAGAAACGGTCTCCAAAACACACCCGTTGCGCTCTGTGTTTAAAGCAAATAAACACAGACTACTAATATAAGTTTTGCGGTACGTTTTCCTAAAATTAGTTTGTAACAGTACCATTCCATTTACTAGACTTATACACTCTGAATCTTTTAGATTTTGAAACAATTATGGTTTTGCTTGTACCTGATATTTTATATACTTTATAATACTGAATGACATTGTGGTTTTTACAAGATATTAAATATACGGTGCCTAGCAAAATATTCAGACCCCTGACCCCTGTAATTTTTACTAAATTACAAGTAATTTCAATTTATTTTCTTTTTTTATATATTTGAAAAGATTGAAACTCAAAATTCCTTCAGTTCTAACAACATTCACAGTTCCTGTTGATGAGAAGTAACCCCACAGCATGATGGTGCCACCACCATACGTCATTGTAGGGATAGTGTGTCTTTAGGCATGGGCAGTGTTAGGTTTGCACCCCAAATAGCGCTTTGAGTTTTGGAAAAAAGGTCCTGTCCAGGTCTCAACTGACCACAAAACCTTATTTGTAATAGTATTACGCAAGGGTGTGCTCAGTCCGAGAGCGGGGCATCGGGGGAGGGTTTACACAGGCGTTTTAAGCAAACGCAAGTCCAAAACAAAAGATACACTAAACAAAACCTCCCATGTCAGGGAAAACTAATCACATACAAGAAGAATCATATACTTTGCCATACGTATGCCACACAATCCAGCCTCTTTCAGTCTAATTCTTCTTCCGCTCCCAGAATGGGCCTGGGATTGTTGGCACCTGAGTGTGATTACCATTAGTGGAACCACACTCAGGTGCACAACATGGTCCAATTAGAGCTGGGACGATTGGCTTTTTTTTTTTTTTGCCTCTCCCGCCATTTGGTTTAAGATGAGTCAGATGGCACCACCAGATGGCAGGGTCACACAAACTTGGTTATTTGGCTTAAGCGAATAAAAGTGCAGAAATGAATGAGTCTGTTAAGGTTCAGGCTTGGGTCAACAGTGATCCTAACCATGTTGTTATTGTTATTTATTTTGAAAGACAGCAGGCATGTACATTGTCCTCAGGGATGGTTGCTTGCAGCTATATGTCAGTTTTTAAAATCAGTTTTTTAATTTAAATGCTTTGGCATGGATCAGGATAAGGAAATTGTAGATGGTTAGTATTTCAGCTTGGCTAGTGGAAAATTTCAATCTACTAGTCAAAAATTCCTTCATTTTATTTATTTTGATTTAGGATTATTTACTTTTCTTTTAGAATTTTTAATTTGTCATAACAAATGTTAACGCTGTCATTCAAATTGGCAATGATAGTGTTGCATGTTGTGTAAAGGTTAAAAGCAGCCATCTTTGTCTTAATTAATTAATTACACAATTTAATTGATCATAATCACTAGAAAGAAAATTCAAAAAAAATGTTTTACAGCAGATTTCCAGGGGGACATGCAAATACCGCAAATAATCGCATGCATTACCTGTGATAGTCTGCGCGGACTGGGAAAGTTGCACTCAGCTCCCATGACTCCAAAAAATGGGTCATGTGCTCCTTCTGCTTCCTCCAAGAGAAACAAGGAGTCTGGGAGAGTGAGGGCTTGCCTGGGAGACAGGCATTTCTTATGTGACCATCAGTACGATCAGCCGCAGCATGGAAAAACAATCATTCAAAATAGTGATGAAAAACAATGGAAAATATCGACACTGATCAGGACGCGACTCAGCACAAGAGATGTCCCTGCTTGGTCTCACCTGTCAGGCTCCACCATGTCGATGCGCGTGTGTTTCTCCGAGCGAACCAGGCGGTCGATGGTCTGCTGGATCTCCTCTGTAACCGAGAGCAGTGGTCAGTGGAAATCGGAAGAGTACACTGCCAGCCTACACTGCCAGGCATTACTCTCATTGATCATACCCTGTTAATCTTGTATTTGCATTGCAGCATTTACACACCATACAAAGGATCTGCTGGATTTCTCTCTTGAGACGTACAGCAATTTTCAGTGTTTAAGCTGTGCTAAACTTTGCTAAAATGTCAGGGCAGGCATTGCTCACACACTCCTTTCACCCCCAAGTTCCACCTGGCCCTGGCGCATCACTGCTCTCGTCGAGTTCAGTCTCCGTGAATGTAATGTATCGACATTAATGCCCATTCAGTCACCTAGCAGGATGGCACACTGCCGGTGATAAACGATGATGATGCCATACTGCAGCTGGGTGGAGAGGTACAGGGAAAAGCGTGGACGAGGCAGTCCTGGGTGGAGTGGAGGGGCTTGCACCAGAACATAATCCAACACGTTTTCGCTGTAATCAAACAGACACGCACACCACCGCTGTTGTTGTGCAAACATTTTGCACAGCTAACCTGATACCCACAAACAGGCACCACTGGTAAAAACGAGTATAGCATATTTAATGGTTAGATGTAAATACTGGTTAAAATAGTACTATAAAAATGATGTAAACCGTTACCACGTGCGTCCCACGTTGACTTTGAGGAAATCACGACGAGAAATCTTTATCCCTTTAGTGGCCGCCAACCTGACAGGTAACAAACAGGTCTGTGATACTATGCATAAACCGGGCCTACAATACACATCCTTCACGACACACGACCGATAAAACGGGCCAGTCTTGATTTAGTTTATCCCACGTCCTGACAGATGAACAATCAGCTGCTGAACAATACGCAGAACATATCGAAATTGATATTGCTAAAAGTTGACAGATTTTTTTTTTTTTAGCAAAACCAAGTTTAAAAAAAAACAAACACAAAAACAACAACGTAGTTAAATGCAAGTTAAAAAATAAATAAAAAAATCACAGTAATCTACTCTGCTGTATTATACCCAGGCATCCCTCTTTCGATGGGTCAGACACTCCCGACAAATTATTTATCTATAAAAGTGTAACGCATATAAACAAAAAGGTGAATAAAAATATGTATCAATGTTTTATTTGTATTAAGACCGATCTACTATAATGTATTTCTACGATCTATATTGTTTTTAAACGCAACGAAGCGTAGTGTTCTTGACTTTCCATCAGATACGTTTCAATCAGTCTCACTACAGTAGTTCGCCAGCTATATGAAACAAACTCACCATATTGTAGAGAAGCAGCCGGTGTGGCGTTGCAAAACGTTGGGGTAATAAAACATTCTATCTTCGGTTATTTTGGGTAACCATAAGCAGCTAGCTAATATTTGTGAGCCAACTAAACTGATATGACACTTCGTTTATAAATAAAGATAGTTACGTGATAACTACCTTTACTATAAGTAATTCTTTGAAATATATTTATTTAATAAGTAGTAAATATCGGATAATTATAACCACAGATTAGCAATAATTTTAATTCAGACTTTTCCCGCTTAATTTGACCACAGTCTACCCCGTGTGCAATTTAAACCGTTGTACATAAATATTGAATTTCGTTGTTAGCCAATCAAAACGACGTCTGATTAATATAGACCAATAGACAAAGGTATAATTGACTGACAAAAAATCATTAATTTTTAAAAAGTTATCTATTAATTTATATTTCTCCCTAGAACAATAACAGTGTTATTTTAATGTAAATTCCAAATCAAAGTACTTTAGTGGCATGACCACAACTACATAGTATTGTCAAAGCGATAGGCTTTATCTCTGCTGGGAAAAAACAACAACATAGAAACCATAAAAATGTACCATTAGGATGTGATACCATTATTATTACATCGTATTGGTCTCATATTAAGGTGTGTTGGTTGTCCTGTTTTCCATTACATTGAATTGGTCTCATATTTAGGTTTGATGGTTGTACTGGTTTCCATTACTTTGTATTGGTCACTCATTGAGGGTGATGGTTGTACTAGTTGCATTGGTCTCTTATTAAAGTGTGATGGTTGTACTGGTTTCCATTGCATTGTATTGATCTCTAATTGAGGTGTGATGGTTGTACTGGTGAGGATGTGGTGGTTTTTTAGAATTTTCAGTAATTGTTTTAGATTTTAGTCTTTTAGCTAACGCTCTTATTCAGAGCGACATACAAAAGTTTAGGGGTTACCTCTTAACATTAGGATGTTAATCACATGATCACCAATACTGTTTGGAACCAATTGAAATACAATAGAAACAGTCTTTATTATAAGTTTGCTGGTGTGATGACTACTGCAGATCTTGTATATCTAAAATGAAAAAGTAAGAGAGAGAGAAAAAATTTAAATTTGATAACATTAAGCTACATTAATATAATCTGATATATCATTCACACTGACATAAATCACATTATGGTTGTTTTTTAAATTGCCAGGGTCACAAAAATTAGCAACTTTTGATGACGTCATCTGGATGTACTATTAGCTGTGCGGAAATAAAACACCACCCCCGCTTTAGGTTTTGACCTAATATCAAGTAATGGTAGCTTAACATATTTCTTTATTTATTGGAAAATAAATTCTGAATATGTGTGTTTGTTAATATACAAAGTGTTTTAGTTATTAAAAGCATGTATGCTGATATATATATATATATATATATATATATATATATATATATAAACACTGTTCCATCTAAACCTTTTATTGTTTTTAAAGTAATCTAGTTTTATATAGAGGATTTTCCACAGAAACACTGAGAACGTAAATTTTTTTAAATGATGTATATTTCTACATATAAGGGTAGGTGGGCAATGGGATTGTAATAAAGGTTGCAGTTGAGCAGGGTACTTGTGTGATATGCAACTTGTCAATGATTGTGCTCTTATCCACTAATTTTAAATTATATCTTTAATAAAGACTTTTTTGTCTGAATAATATGTCTGTATAATATATTAATATATTAATTAGGCTGCACGGTCACTATTAAGTAAGACTGAATGTATCTCCATTAATGAGGACAAAAGCTATACATTTTTGACTCCAGACAGTGGAGGAAAGTGGAGTTAACTACATTAGCTCAGCAATTTCACCAGTTTTCTCTTATTTAAAGTTCCAATAAGACGTTACAAAGACTGTAATATTTCGTTTTGTTTTTTTATATTTTGAGTGTTGACGTCATTAAGGAAAACTGGTGACAAGTACGCCACGCCTCTGGACGAGGAATGTCAGGAAGGTAGAAGCAAGAAGAAGCGAAAGTATCACTGTATTGATAGAATAAAATCAAACCAGGATATCAAAGGATGGCATATCATAACCAATACAGACCACCTCAGTATAATAACGCTCCCCCCGATCAAGGATTTCTTTGGAATATATTTCAAAGGTGAGTAGAATATTCGAATAGTTTCGATTCAGAACGTGGATTTAACGTTAGCTGCACTGCGGTGTTGAACTCTACTAGAAAACTAGGTAATTAGCAAATTAGCTGCTTGAAGGTCAATGTCTTCTGAAAATGTCCAAGAAATTTAAATGTAATTACGTAATAATTAGATTGACAATTTGGTAGTGAAGTATGTGGGGTAGGGCTGTCTATGAAGGCTAGGCTACCTGCTACCCACCTTAATGTTGTCCTATTTTTCGTTTCGAACTTTTATTTGCGTACCTAGTAAATGGCTATTTGAATACATCGTTTCCAAAAAATGTGTATTATTTAACGACGGTGAATGAACTATACGTCGACTAATGGCCTGTTATTGTGGTGCAAGAAGTAAAAAAAAAAAGTTAGCAAACCAGTTAGGCCTAGTTCATTTAGAGTAATCAATGTTTAGTTTTATCTTCAGTAATATTTTAGACATTTGTATAAATGTAGTTTTTATACATAAGGCCTGAGAGTTCTTAAAACTAAAAATTTCGCTTAAAATACACGTTTTAAAAGCGGTATAGTCTACATCATTTTACGCCATTTAAGTCAACTTTTAAATCTTAGTGTAACCACATAACTTCTTGTTCACACTTTTTGACAATTCCAGCCTGAGCTGAATTAAGACTTGCTGTAGGTCCCTAGTTTGATAAAAGGGCAACACAGTCAGCCACAAACCCTAAACTGTCTTTGATTGTCACTATGTTTAACTTGATTTATAGAATTCCTTTCAGCTTCTCTGCTCAACATGAGTTTTTCATCATAATGCTTTAACCGTGATGTACTCCAATCAGCTTCAAGCGCTAGTGGTACTTTAAAGGTTAAGTAAGTAAGTAAGAAAAATGTTCAAAAAATATGTCATTATATGTACTCTATTATAGGTCAGTTGTAATTGACAACAAGTTAAATGTATGTAGGCTGACACACGAAAAACTTAACCCATCTTGTTGTTAAAAAAGGCTGTAGCTCAAAAAGTGATATTTAGTGATAGTTAGATATACAAACCCCATTTAACAGTAGAGTGCTTGTGTGTGCAGTTATGTGCTTTTAAAAAACTTCATGTGAACGTTATTAGGGAAGTGTATAATTTCTACTGATTTTTACCTCATGCATGAAGGAGTGGCTCATTTTTTTCTTTTTTGTTTTGTTGCTTTACTAATCTGGGCTGCCCAGGTTGCTAAGGGAATGTATTAGTCATTGGGCAATAGCCCTACTTTTCACATAGGAGACTGTTTCCTAACTTTTATGCTCCAGTTAATACGCAATCTTCATGGATAGAGACATATTTCAGTATATGCGTTCTAATAGATTTAATTTAATTTTTTCTCAGAAAATAATCTTTTTGTTTTATTTTAAACATAATGAGAGTTTAGGTGAAACCTAGTTAATGAAGAAGTAACTTTAACAAACCCATTATTAAGTGTGTAGTGTTTGTATGCTCTTACACTTCAGATGACTGTATTGGTTAAATACTATACAGAAGGTTGTTCAGGATACTTTTGTAATACATCTATGAAATGCAAGAAAGCAAAATGGGAATATGGGAACACAAGACATTTTGTTTTCTAGAACTGGCTATGTATTAGTTTAATTAGATATCCTGTCAATCGCTTTTTGGTGCTTTATAATATAGAACATCTATTTATATCAATGTCATTACAAATGAGAAGTTGTTGTCAATATGTTTTAGGGATTGCTCCACTACTTTGCCAGCAGCCTTAGCTAATTCATAGCATTCATTTTCGGGCCATTGACTTTTTTCTCATTTATTTGGACAGCATTTTTATTGTGGGCAAGACACAAGAATGGAACAGGTAGCACTGCAGCAGTTAGTTCAGTCAGTAGATTAAGTAATTAAATTAAAGTGGAAAAGAAAGAACCTTTCACCAAGATCTGATTGCTCCATTTACTTGTAATGCAGTGTATCGGATGTACTTTTGTATCTTCTTAGTGATTAATATGCAACTGTTTTGTTCATTCATTACTGAAAGAATGACTTAATTTACTGCCCCCTATGGTATGCAACTATGGGTTGATAACTGAGTTATAATGAATTGATAATCTTCTTGTTGGGGTTTCTTTTCTAGAGTGGACAAGGACAGAAGTGGCTCGATATCAGACTCAGAGCTTCAGCAAGCCTTATCAAATGGTAAGCTAAACATTTGTTTTGCCTAAGCTGTGTTCTCCGTCCTGCTTCATTTTAAAGGGGTTTTCGGTTGTATATCATAATGTGTTGGACCATATAAGCACTAGGATGAAGGCACGCTTGGTGGTCTTGAGGTGGAATTGAATTGCATGCCCTGCTTTCATGCTGAGTTGCCAATAAAGGTGAGGAAAGACAGGGCCTTTGTGCTGGTTTTGTGTTACGCAAATTACACATCCTGCACAATAGAGAACAGAACCTTCCGTGATTGTGACCTAATAATCAGCTCCGTGCTTTACTCTTCGACCTGTCTACTGTCAGCATAGTGAGCCAAACCATGCTTTTACTTTTATATGTGCTGTTGAAGGTAAAAAAAAATTATCCATGTGTAGCACGCCGACATGCTTGGCTCGGAATAAATCTCGACTTCACTTCCGGGTTCTCGGCTTTCTTGCCGGTTTTATTTCACAAACAAAAGAAATACAAAAACGCTCTTCAAGGTTCCCCCTCACGGGTTCAATCCAAACACAACAAACTAAAATAACAAACTAACAGAATACCGAAATTAAACATTCAAAAGGAAATTCTCTCGTCACATTTGCCGTCGCCGACTCTCCCTCTCCCTCTCCC
>JAOVYW010005948.1:31455-43550 GCA_025775045.1 Hiodon tergisus
TTTTTTTTGTGTGCATTTGTTTCTGTATTTGTGGCGTTTAAAAAAACAATCAGTACACAAAAATATACATATTAAAGATCAAATCCTTTCAGAATGTTATACTGCATAAATGTATGGTTATGTTGATGCTATCATTTTCCCTGAAATTATTTCTCTCACCATGTAAACACAATGAATGTTTGCTAATACCACAGATAGAATGCGGTACTAATCAAAGATTTTCAATTCTCCTCCACAGAGACTGACTGATGTTTTCAGGAGGTATGACACCGATCAAGATGGGTGGATTCAAGTGTCCTATGAACAGTATCTTTCCATGGTCTTCAATGTTGTATAGTGATATAAGGACACAACTGGACTGAATGGTGCCAAAAGCTAAAATCTCCACAAAATCTCGTCTGTATCAAAATGACCAAAACGCCAATGTCTGATGTGATGGAAAGTGGGGAGGTTTAGCTGTTATTGTTGATCAGTATGTTTCTTTCAGTAGTAATTATAAGAATGATTCAACCATATATGTTTAGCTAAATTTATGCTGTAAATATCATGTTTAAAGCAAATTGCATGCCATTGGGTCTTGCCTTGATGTTAACATGGATGACATTCCTAAATGTTTAAGCATGAAATATTAATCTAAAATATATTTTGCGGATGCCATGTTTACAAACAAGCACTGTGAAAGCAGATTGTGTTTAGCCATAACGCCTACTATTCATTGACAAATCTGGGTGGCCATATTTATATTTACAAAAATTTTAAACCAGCAATACTATCATATGCATAAGAGCATATTACTATAGATAGAAGACACATGCTTTTGTATAGCTTCTTTTATTTTTGTGCATGGTGCCTTAAACTTCAACTGTTAAAAGGAAACTTTTATTAAAAAAGATGCTATATATTTAATCTTGTTTTAATTATTTTTATTCTCAGATTTTTTTCTCACATAAACAAGAATTCAGTGGGTTTGGTCTGTTCTGGAGCTTTGACAGCTTGCGTGTCTTGAGCTTATCCTGATATTTGGGATGCGGGTCAATAAGACACCCACATAAACTCACTGTAAAGGTTACAGTCTACAGAATGTGAAATGACCTCAATCTGTACCAATAACTACAGCAATATCCTTTGATCAGTGGAATCGTTTACCTCTTTTTTTTCATCCTAGTTTAAGATTAACAGACTCTCGTCCGTAGGGCCTCGCATGCCTTATAATTTTACATTTTATCGATTTACATAGCTGGACATTTATTTAAGAAATTTACAGTGGGTATAGAAATGCACCACCACCTTTCAAAATGTTCACCTTTTGTTGTCTAACAAGTCTGAAATGAAAACGCATAAAATTAGACTTTATTTATTTATTCATCATAACCCACAATATCCAAGTGAAGGAATTGCAGTGAAATACACTATTTGGATAAGTAAACAACCCAACCCTCCTTAGAATTGCAATTGCAAACTTTCTGAGGTATAACCAACCACCTTCCAGATCACAAATCAAGCTAATTGGCTTCCATCTGTGTTCAATTGTAGTGCCTTTGATTCCTCTTTGGGCAGAAAGGTACTTTCAAAAGATCCATGAGATAAAGTTGTGGAAAGGCATGGATATAAAAAGATTTCAAAGGCTTTGTCTATCCCTCGGAGCACAGTTAAGACCGTTATTTAGAAGTGGAAGGTGTATGGCACCACCCAGACCATGCATAGATCAGGCTGTCCCAGGCAAGGAGGAGACTGATCAGAGAGGCTACCAGGAAGCCAATAGTGACTTTGTCATAAAGGCCTGAAGCTCCTTCAAATACTGCTCAATGTGTGCATGTGACCACAATATCACAAGCACTCCACAAATCTGGCCTTTATGGGAGGGTGGCAAGAAAAAAATGACCCAAAGCACAGTAACTGTACAGTGGCTGAGGGACAAGAAGGTGAATGTCCTTGAGTGACCGACTTAAATCCCATTGAGAACCTATGAAATGACTCGAAGAGTAACCATGCAATTTGACTGAGCTTGAACAATTCTGCAAGGAAGAATGGGCAAATATTAGTTTAAGTTAGTAAAGACGTATTCGAAGAAACTCATGGCTATCATTCAAGTTAAAGGTGGTTCCACCAAATATTAACTCAGGGGGATGTTCATTTATCAAAATAGGGTATTTTATAGTTTTTCAGTTTATTTTTTTATTATTCAGTTTTTTCCCCATTGCGGGTTACTGTGTGTAAATTAAGCTGGAAAAAGACAGATTTTATGTGTTTTCATTTCAGGCTGTAAGGCCGCAGTTGTTGATCAGTTTTGAATGACAAACTTGAAGCAACCACAAAACTTTTAATTTGTTTTTTAGAGGACACTCATTTACATTGACTTACCTTGCATATGTTGTTCATTCTCCCCTACTTATATACAGTATATATACACTAGATAGACAAAAATATTGGGACACCTACAGTATTACACCTACAGGAGCTTTTATGACATCCCATTCTAAACTCATAATATCGGCATTAATATCGAGTTGGTCCCCCCTTTGCAGCAATAACAGCTTCCACTCTTCTGGGAAGGCTTTCTACAAGATTTTGAAGTGTGTCTGGTGGAATTTTTGCCCATTCTTCCAGAAGAGCATTTGTGAGGTCAGACAGATGTTGGACGAGAGGGCCTGGCTTGCAATCTCCGTTCTAGTTCATCCCTAAGGTGTTCAATAGGGTTGAGGTCAGGGCTCTGTCCAGGCCAGATATATATATATATATATATAATCTTCATCTAAACGACAATAGATATCCTAAGTAGCAGCAACAGTTTGCTTGCAAGCCCAAAACTGACCAGTAGTTTCCCTATTTTGAAGAGTTGTCAGTTATCTTACAATAAACTTACATTAATGAATTTCAGAACATATTTTGTCCAATGTCATTTATTAAGTACTATAATTTTAGTAGTAGGACATAAACATAATTCCGTAAAGATCATGTTACTCTTCATCTTCACTGTTTTTGACGCGATCAGGGTTATTACCCTGATTCACTTCACTATGACTACACCGCCGAGTTCGTCCCGAAATAACACCTATTTTAAAATAAGAACAGTAATTGTATTTTCATAAAACGCATTGTACATTGTTAGTGTGGTTCGTTTTTATTTATTTGTGTTACTAATAACACGTGTTCAGAGGCGGATCTGTTCGCACAGACAGGATGTTTACATGGACTTTGTTGCAGTGGGGGAATTTAACTTGGTGTGCTCCATTTGATCTTTAGGATTACCGTTAAATATATATTTGGAAAAATAAATACAACCATCCTACACCTTAGTGTCGAAAGGTTCACAGTTCGAAAAATTGTGAGGGGATTCGTTTGCTACTTCGACATCACAACGATTTAGTAATGTTTCCAGTAGTTGAGAAACTTATACCACGTACTTTAGGAACCACTGGAAAGAAAACGTCGTTACTGAAAATACTGTTTGGTAGAAACCATACGCATGTTCCCTTTATGTCTTTCAGCACATTCGGCGGGGAGAAACGAGAAACGGGTAGGTAAACACATACTACATTGCAGCGTTGCCGGGTAGGAACCCCACGTTCGTACCTGCCAATCGGGTACAATTGGTCCAACGGCACTTAAACACAGACCAAATTCATTTTCGTATTCCATATTATTCGCGAAATAAGTTAGTTTGAGTGTGAAAAAAAGCGAAACTTTAGAAGGATATATTTTTGGCAGGTAGCATTGCTGAAATGTGTTGCCTTACAAGGCAACACTGCCTGTCAGTCACGATTGGGAGAAATGCGTGCCACTTGTAATGTATTTTACTATACGCTAGATGGCAAAATTACAATTTCTGAAACTAAAGATTGGATGTTTGATTTAGGAATGCAATATAATTTATAATTTATTGGTTCGGGTAATTTATTTTCACGGCAACTTTGATCTGCACAATTCTGATCTAATAATCTGTGAAGAAATAATCTTCCTTTTCGGTATCGTCCTTTAGATAGCGGTAGCGTTAAAAGAAAATGAGGTCTGGCTACTGTTACTTACAATAGGTGAAAACATATCATGAAATGCATGGATCTAGTCAGCTAAATTTATTTTCTTTCCCCTTCACTTTGATTGCTTATGTGATTGCAAATCCATTGATGTAACTTCAATAGGAAAAAAAAAAAGACAGCTGCTTTCAATTTAGGTTTTATACTTTCTGTAATAAAATGATCTCCCAAGTTAAGCAATTTTTAGTGTGGTGCTCGCCTCACCAAATCTCCGTGGTGATGACAACATGGCCATTGCCAGGAACACTCATTGCTGTCCTTCAGCATCCGTCTCCGCTGCCCAAAACACTGTTTAAATAATTAGACTGAAATTATGTGCATTTTCACATTTTAATTTGTACTGTTTTTGCCAATTGCTGTTGATTTTTGACCCAGTATGTCCCGGTTTTTTTTTTTTTTTTTTACGAAAGAAAGCGTAATTGGATAGTTTTTGTCTGTTTGTCTGGCTTTTGTCCCTTCCCCAGACAGTCTGATTCTACTCATAGATGTTCCCTCACTGTGCCTCCTTTTTACAGTAAACAAGTCACCCAAGCCAGAGGCCGCAGCTTACAAAACTGCGACCGCAACCTGACTTTAGCCTGGGGTTTTCGCCAATAGGAGCATAACCCTTTTTCCGAGCATTTCCCTGTTCCGTTTCAATTGAATTTGTCAGTGTGCAGCGTGTCACATTCTTATTGCGCTTTTTATGTTTCCGTGCTGCCTGACAGACAACGGGCAGGCCGTGGTGCTGGGGAGGAAGGGCCCGGTGGCTACCATTGGGATCAACCGGCCCGAGGCCCGCAATGCGGTCAACCGGGAGACGGCACAACTGCTGCTGGAAGCGTTCTCCACCTTTGAGAGGAACCCTGACCTAGCGGTCGCCGTGCTTCATGGAGTAGGTGAGTGAGCCTCAGCAAAGTGTTCAACATTCTGTTGTGTTGTTTTTTACAATCCTGTTGTGAGCTGCTGTGTCACCTTTAACCTGAGAGGAGAAGCTAATTTAATACTGGACCAAATCTACTTAATTTCCTACTGGAAGTGTGAAGTTAACATTGAGGGCATTTGTTAACATTGAGGGCATACGTTCACAATTTTTCTCAATTTTTCTCAATTTCTTAAACTATGAACTTGTTCATGGTCAGGAATCGTAAAAAGATCAGAAGGGCTTTGAAGCATTCCACTAGATGGTATGCTCACAGACTGGGCCAACTTCCCTGCTTTTCTCCCAAGCCCCTAATTAGTTATTACTCTGTAGCATCCCGGGGGTGGCTTCTGAGAGTCAGTTGACTTGGACTCAACTGAGGAGTCAGTCAAGAGTTCAAAGGATTTCAGTTTGAAGAATGAGGCGTGAGTCACAGAAACCTCACAATTTAATGCAAATACCATCAGATGACGCAGTTTGGCTAACCTTAGTCTGTGGTGCTCGAGCCTTGATGCAAACAGTCATTGCTGATCACGTGCCTAATTACCATGGATCCATGCCATGGGGATAAGGGTGTCCTGACAGATTGTGGAACTGGTTAATTGGTACCAGTTGTTATCAATTGCTCTTGTGAAATGCACTGAACTGAATTTATGTGTGAAATTTCTTTAATCCAAGAGTCACTATCCATTTGCAAAACCCTAGCCCTTTAAAATTGTTTACATTGGGTAAGTAAAGACGGGCAACTGCATTAAATCTTTTCTGAAGTTTGTGCTATCGTTCCTTGGTTACAGTTTTGGATGATTATTATCTAATCATATCCAAGAGATTTTTGGATACAATAATTCAGTGTGGACTTTGAAGTTCAGGGTAAGTAGATTACTTAAGGCTACCAAAGTTAGGCAACACATGGGTTTCAAATCTGGTCACGAAAAATCCCATCACTACCCAACACTGCTTCGCTCAATTCTGTTGCCATAACCACATCTTTCTGTTTTGACACGATTATGGAAAGTTTGCGTCATTGTTGTCATAACTGTAAAGAAGAACTGAAGGCATGGCTTGACACATGGCGGTATGATTGGTGGCAGTATTTTCAATACGAGCCCAGTTGTGGGATTTTGGTTTGGTTATTGTCAATAAATGGGTTGTTCTGGGAACCATGGAGGGAACAGCTTGGCTTTTCTTTAAGAAGGAAACAACTTGTGTGCTAGTTTCGTTGACCAGTTGTTAAATGCAGCCCTACCCTGAAGTTGTTGTTTTTTCCTCATCTTATTCTTCTCCTTCTGCTCTGGTTTCTAGCGCCATAGTTTATAATTTTGTGGTCTTTTCCAGGAGGGAATTTCTGTGCTGGTTATGATCTGAAGGAGCTGGCCCATTGCTCCGCTTCCCTCAAATTGGAACAAGATGTCACTAAGGGACCTGCTCCTATGGTATGACCCTCCACATAAAAGCATAAAGTGTTGCATCAGTACCAGTTTATATGGTGGGTTAGATAAACAGTATCTGTCTGTATTGATATATTAGTTTGTATTTACCGATCATTGGGTCTGTCTGTTTGACTACGTCATATTTACTTCTATATGTTTACTGATTTCTGTCTGTGTGGATTTATCAGTGGTTTATTAGAGAAATGTCTCTTTTAACAGATCAGTGTGTTTTCCTGTATATATTATTCCCTGCTATCTGTCCATTGTTGGCCACCCCCCCAGGGTCCCTCCCGCATGCGCCTCTCCAAGCCTGTGATCGCGGCGGTCAGCGGTTACGCCGTGGCCGGGGGGCTGGAGCTGGCTCTGCTGGCCGACCTGAGAGTGGTGGAGCAGAGCGCCATCATGGGGGTCTTTTGCCGGCGCTTTGGTGGGTTTCCTCACCCTTCTTCCTCTATCTTCTCCCCTTGCTTCTGTGTCCTCGTATCGCCTCGGCCGTCTTCTACTCAGCCGCTCTCTCCACCAGAAGTTAGCTTCCCTAGAGGCTAGTCCCTCTGACTTTGATCACAAACTGCATATGCAGATCTCGACCAGCCTTCATAGGGCGACAAGAAAACGGGTGAAAGGGTCCTCCTGTTTTTCAGTGCAATTCGGAAAACCCAAGTAATGCGTCATTTGAAGTGTTCTCCTCCGCGTTGGGTTTTACCAGAGGGCTTGGCAGAAAGTGTCCTTGCCTGTGGCAAGTGTCTAACCCTTGGTGTCTAACCCTTGGTAGTCGAACAGGGACTTTAGGGCGCATCCACTTTTGGTCTCACTGATCCCTCCCCAACTAAAAATACCAGCGTGTTTATAAATATGCTGCGCGAGACTTGTAATTTTGTAGCCTGTGGCGAATTCTCTGCAGTGTTTCTAAACAAGGCCTATCATGCTGTCTCTGTTATTAGCTAGAGAATCCTGCCGTTTTCCTAGGTCGACTATGCTCTCCTTCAGAAAGCCTGGCATTGCTTCTGCCATCATGAGATGAGTCAGCCATGGTGTTATGTGCTTTAGTAAATGCTACTGCTGCTTATGAGACTGTTTTTGGTACAGAAAAATCCATAGCTATCCCATAAAAGATGACACCCATTGACGAGTCAGGCTGTGGCTGTAGTGTTTGGTGATTTTTCTCCAGTCACTGTAAATCAGGGGGAAATAAGGTTAAGGTTTTATGCACGTTGCAGTTGTAAGTCAACCTTTTAATGGCCACGTAGTTTATGTGTGCTCATTAGATAAAGCTAAACAATTCCATGCTTTTTTTGTATTAACTGAGCTATATAAGTACTCAGAAGAAACGCATTAGGTATTCCATTAACCTACACGGATAATATTTGTTGCATGTTGAATTTTGTTTCTTTTTCTTAGCTTAGTTCTTGGAAACGCTCTCCAAAAACCAAAAGTTGAAGACGATGGTTATAATTTAAAATATATGCAGGTTTTGAAATGAAAAGCACCAGGTTCTACACTGCTTATCTTTTCAGTATAATTCATTGCCACACATAACTGGTTGGTGCACTGCAAACATTCTGTCCTCTGAGCCTGTAGTTACAGCTTTGCATTATTGCATAAATCTAGAAGTAAATGCTATTTATTGAACGTAATAACAGCCGTTGGGCTCGTTTGGTTTGGGGATTTATTTTAGGAGTCTTCTGGTAAGTATGTTAAATGTCTAATTTTGACGGGTATATTCTATAACATCCGTTGGTGAAGCACAGATGGCAACAGCCCTGGGGATTCCCTTTTGGCCTCTGAAAGACTACGATGTATGTGTGATGTGGCCACACCAAAGCTACGAGCGAACTAGTGCTTCCTGTCATGTGAGGCCTAAAGCCGCAGCTGCTCGTCTGGGCCTCTGCTGGAACAATGCTGATGTGCTTCTGGCTAGAGGAAAATCCACAGCTTTGGACGTGCTGTTCCCGGTTTTAATTAGTAGACCCCCCCCCCCAACCCTTATCCCAAGCGATGTTTTACACAGTTTAAAATTTTATTTTCGTGTAGCCAGAAGTTTACTGGAAAAATGCAGGTCTTTTTGGTACAAGGTCACAAAAACCAGGATCTTAACATGGGGTTTAACCATGCAAAGTTTGGGCCTTTTTGTTCCACCGTCTGTTTGAATGCTAAATGCTTTGGTTTAAGAGGGACCATTTAAAAGATGGCTGAAATCCTTTGCAGTGTGGCTTTTCTCCAAGCCGCCATAGGGGGAATTGAGATGAGAACGCAGGATGGGAATTATTACCCATTTCCTTTTTTAGTTCCACTATCTAGGGAATTCGACCACTTCTAAACCCTACTGAGAGCTCTTTGCCATCATTAATACTTTTTTGGACATGTAGGCTTCCAGAAAAGATCTCTGACAGGGAGCCTCAGAAAATGTTCAAAATATGAACATACTTGGTTGCCTCTGCAACTGAAAGGCGCAGGGGATACTCCAGCTAGCCTTGGAAATTTCATGTGAAGTTCCTGAGACCGTCTGCTGTTCTCCGACATTTGCCAGGAATCTCTAATCCGCGCAGAGTTAAATCGCATCGCCCCTCCCCCACCGTGTGGCCCAGTGTCGTTCTTGTGGCTTTGAAGTTGCGTGAAAGCCGTTGTTCCTGGCGGATATGCGGACAAGACGACACGCGGGGCCATGTTCTTTGGGTCCTATCCCCAGCTGGCGTGATAACAGCCGGGCAGCTGGAGGTAACCACAAAAGGTTTGAGTCTATAGACAGAAGTTTGATCTTTGTGATCACGTTTGTTTACAATTATTATTATTGGGTTTTTTTTTGTAAACCTTAGATGTACTTGAATGTACAGGTCCTTATAGTTGTGAACAAGCAAGAAGTGTATTTCTTTGATCGCACATATCAGTGCTGTAATCAAAAATACATGAGGTGCTTTGTAATATATATATATATATATATATATATATATACACACACACATGTATATGTGTATATATATATGTATATGTATATATATATATGTATGTATGCATGTGTGTGTGTATATATATGTATATGTATGTATCTATATATATGTATGTATGTATATGTGTGTATGTACATATATGTATGTGTTTATGCATATAGGTTTGTATAGTATAGTGTGTGCATGCATCATCACTGTCTACGGTGTTTACAGTAAAATCTTCCAATAGGAAAGCATAAGCAATCTGAGGCAGAAGATACATTTTTAAAATGTATTAAGCCCAGGAAATTCAAGTAAACCTTGAGTAGGCGTCACTCATATTTAAAAATGTATTCAACATTATGAAATCATTATTTTCCCTTTTTCCCCCCCCATTATTTTCCCTTCTGTTTTAAGACAATGGATTGAAACGTAAAGGAGACTTTGGGGATGGAAAGGAGGTTTGGGACGGATATCTGTTTTTGACGGCGATAAAGACCAAACAGATAGAACTCCATGATGCCAGCGGTTTATAGACTGGCTTCTGTCTTTTCAATCGGGTGTGATTGCGGTGGACATGCGTTGTGGAGACTTTAGTGCCAAAGATCTGGCTGCTGTCCACTGTAATCTGATTTGAGTGCTATCAGCGGAAAACGCCTCTCAGCAAAGGAATCCCTCCCAGTAATTTATAACTGTGCTGTCAAGCATTCTCACCGGTTTTAGTACACGTTATTCTTTGTGTTTTTATTTCTGTGTTGAAACCTAGATGGTGGCTATATAATTTGAAATGTGACTTAATGTTTTCTCTTTTGAATGATTGAAACAGTGGGTACAGGGGTGATTTCAAAGACAACCAAGGTAAGAGGAGGGATGTTGCCTGACAGAAAGCTGTCTAGTGTCAGTACCACGCAGACTCATTGTCACACTTGGGCCTTGTGATTGGTTATACGTGTTTCGTTTTTGGCAGATATTTCGGGAATTTAGTCATATAGTTGTAAACATGATCAGACATGGTATTCATGTGAGAGCAGAAGCATTTGGGGTTTTGACCTGAACCATTGGTGGCTGAAGTAAGTGAGAAAAACAAGGGTACCTCTTATTCATGTAGATAATGTCCAGCTTTAACATCCTGCCCATTGTTTAGTTTTTTTTGTAATGACCCCTTCCCAGGGGTGCCTCTGATTGACGGGGGCACGATACGGCTGCCCCACCTCATTGGCCTCTCCCGGGCCCTGGACATGATCCTAACGGGCCGACCGGTGGGCGCGCAGGAAGCGATTGCCTTCGGGCTGGCCAACCGGATTGTCCCTGATGGACAAGGTAACATTTTGGTTATTCTCTGGGCCAGGAGCCACTGCCAGCATGCTTGCATGAAGGTCCATTTCACTTTGTGTGACCGCAGGAAAGAAATTATACCAGTAAGGAAAAATATACCAGTGATGGCAGCAGTTTTTTTTGTTTGTCTTCTTGTGCACTGCTATGGGAATAATTAGGCTGATGTCATTAAAACTTTCAACGTCTATGTGCACAAGTTGAATGCATGCAGCCAACTTTGGTGGATGAAAATATTACGAGATATAAACGAATAGGGATACCTTTATTTTTGATCGTGCAAAAATCCATGCTTTAAATCTAAAACATCATTTATTTTGAACCTTTCTATATCATAATCTGTGGTTTGCAGATTTATGTTATGATTGTCAACACAGACATTTCATGCAATGTGAGGTTCTTTCAAAAAATCCAAAATGCTTGGAAAAGCCTTTGCATGCACCCAGTTAAATTCCTCAATGACATTAAAAGATTAACTTTAATTCTTTGAGGAAATCATTCCCACAACTGCAGCCAAGTTTGGCTAATTGGCCCAACTGGCTGGGTTGGTGAGAGATGGATAAATGAGAAGGCTGCAATTTAGTGTCGGAAACGGGCTTCTCTGAAATGTCCGTGTCAGGACAAAATGGTCCCGGCTCAGTTCTGTATGCTGGAAGGGGTTTATGGTAAACGCGTTTACCCAAAGGGGCACTCACAGCATAAGTAGTTAGGGTGCCGTTTGCTTTTGTCCTGTAACTTGCAGTCCGCACAGGACCTCTTGGGTGTTTCCGCAGAGGCTTTGTTGTAACCATTGCGTGGTGTACCTCTGTGCCCCAGCCCTGCAGACTTCCCTGGAGCTGGCTGAACAGATCAGCTCCTACCCTCAGCGATGCCTCCGCGCTGACCGCTCGTCTGCCTACCATGCTGCCTTCGATGCCCACTCCTTCTCCCAGGCCATGCAGTACGAGTTGGACGGCGGCATACCGGTCATCCAGGCGGAGGCAATCCAGGGGGCCGCCAGCTTCAGCTCCGGGACAGGAAAAGGGGGGAAATTCTCAAAATGATAAAAAAAGACCCGTCTCACAGTAACGCATGATGGATGGTTTTTTTCCCCTCTTCTTAACCGTTTTTGCTATTAAAAACATGCCAAGGTTTGGCAGGACAGACATTTCGCCACACGTTGGTAAGCTACTCTTAAGACCAAAGGCTAACCCCCGCTCCACTCAGTCAATGGAGGCTTATGACAAATCTTCTCCTAGACATGTAAACAAGGATCATGGCGATCTCCTGCTGCACATTTGTAAAGTGTAATTCATTTTGATCCCCCTCTATCAAAGGACTTGATGGATGTCGGGGAGGTGGGTGGGGGGCTCATCCCATCAGAAGAGTGTGAGAAACACTGCACTGACATGCTCATTTGTCTGTGTGTGTGTGTCTGTGTGTGTGTGTGTGTGTGTGTGTGTGTGTGTGTGTGTGTGTGTGTGTGTGTGTGTGT
>JAOVYW010005949.1:0-11881 GCA_025775045.1 Hiodon tergisus
TGATGCAAATCCTCAAAAAAATCCATGTGAATTCCAGGTTGTAAGGCAACAAAACACGAAAAATGCCAAGGGGGGTGGATACTTTTGCAAGGCACTGTACCTTTCTCAGCCTCCACAAAGATTCTCAGCCATCTACTCTGAGACCTGCAATAGTGAAGACATAAGCGGTGAACGTTGTGGGACCAGCTGGCTAATGTCATTAGACCTGTAGTCACCTTTCACTAGACCGCTCAAGCGTGTTATCTAGTTATCTCTGAGCCGTTGTCATTACGTTGCAGTCATCACAACGTCTCCATTGCTGTTAGGTTGCAATTATCGCAAAGTCACTGAGCCGTTGTCATTATGAGTCTCACCTGGCAGCTACCTCATCCTGGCGTCTGTTGAGCTCATGGCTTCTAACCTCCCTGAAAACATCACCAGCACTCAGATGGCCAACCCTGCGGCCATATAGAGATGGGTACCGCAACATGGCACAGTAAAAACCAACGTTCCATCCAAGTGGAGGCTCTGTCACACACACAGAAATACCCAGTTACACACATGCATACACACACAGACACATGCCAAGGACTATGCCATCAGGACTGAAAGACTAATAAGATTTAGTGCACATATCTCCACAATCCCAACTCCATACAACTCTTGAGCTATAAAAATTGAATTCAAAAAGCCCCATTCCTTTAAATATGGTACCCCACAGAGACAAACCATGGCCAAAATGTAAAATTAGTGTCCACCATTTTTTTTATTTAAGTATAGCTCCTGTTATTCCAATGCAACGGTTTTCAGTGTTTCAATGTATAAACCCCATGTACTGTAAAATTATGTGCACACCTGATTGAATGACAAACACTTATGCGTGAGTAGTGAATACTTCATCCTGGACTGGAAAAAACAGAACCAAGGAACAAAAAAACAGACCTAATCTTTGGAGAAGGGTAGAAGTTCTCATGGCCCACCTCTTACATCCGCCGTCAGATGGAGCCAGAAAGGACACCTGGGTTCCTCGCTTCAGTGCCTGACCGTGGGATGGGTAGCATATGCTGCCACCTGTGTCTCATTGCCAGGCTGAGAGGGGAGAGGAATGGCACCCGGCCCAGACGGACAGTTGCTCCATGCATTGGCGGCCCTCCTGGACCCTTACTGCATCCACCCCCAACCCTGACCCAGGACAAGTCTTCTCCAGCTCAGACTGGTGTGCCTAAATGGAATCTCATCGCCTGAAATATTCCCACATTCCCCAATACGTGGTGGTCTGTGTATGCCCACTGTCTTTAATTGGAGTTTTGTCACCGTTGCATCACACTCGACATGCCACACATCTATTACTCTAGTTTTCCGTTAAAAATCATGAAGCACCCCCTTGTATTCGCGGAAGAATGCTCCCTCCATTTTTCCCACAGCGGTGGAAGCAACTCTCACATACACACACCATGAACGAAGGCCGACCCTGCAGCTCCAGAGAAAGTGTGCTCCGATATTGCGTTTAATAGCAGGCACTCAGTTCCTCACAGTTCTGTATTCGGTTGTAATACCCAAATATTTAATCTCTATTGTGTGTGCTATTCAATTTTAAATGAGGACTTTGAGAATAAAAAGATTTGTCACAGTTAAAGGGAGTTAATAACTCATTGTCTTGGTTATTTAAAGCTGAAAGGATGCTCAATTTGTTCCCAATTTCAAAACTCATGAATCTATTATTTTCTTCTTTAAAAATGTGGGGAAATAAATAAATAAATGAGCCAATTGAACCTTCCAGCCTTATACCCTAAATTAAAATAAATTGCATTAAACATTTTGACAAAATAAAATTTACAATTCCAAGTAATGAGGAGAATAATTAACATTTTAATGAGGGAGGCAAAATGGTAATTTCTTCAAGAACTCCAGGGAAAACAGAATATTGATTCTTTGCTTCATACAGTGCGATAATACCAAACAACAAAACAAAACTGCCATGTTCTACACATTCTACTGTACACAATGTTAGTGGGAGAAAGCTTCACTGTGTGTGTGTGTGTGTGTGTGTGTGTGTGAGTGTGTGTGTGAGCGAGAAAGCGACTAAGCAGAAAAAAACATGATAAATGGCCATGAACCGACAATAAGATGCCATCTTTGCTTGCACACAGCTGTGGCACTGGTGTTTGGAACCAGCATAGGAGAGGTTAACAGCTGAACAGAGCTGATGTCATAAAACAGTGTGGGTGAAACCCGAAAGAAGGAGCTGAACTCATGCACAGATAAACTCAGGACAATCCGCTTATTGAACCAAATAGAGCCTGACCTTAACCAGCTGAGGGGCTAGAGATCAACCCTGGCATTGCTCACCACTAAGTCAATTCTTCAGCATTTACAAATTACCACAGCAGGCCACAGCAGGCCTAGTCACATGGAATAAACTAATAACATAATATAATATAATATAATATAATATATATAAAAAGTTCTTCAGGCAAAATTGTCCACTCTGACCAAACAATCAAAATCTACTTATAAGAAAAGCCAGTCTGGCTGGGTGGCAGAATTTGGATGGCGAACTTTATCTATCTTTTACGAAAACAGGAGGTAGGAAAAAACTCCATTAAAATCCAATATGACTGTAAAGGTCAGAGCACTGTGCAGTGAAAGAGGCTGGGGCTAATGCTTGCTACCGGAACCCGAGATAATCAAAGGCCAAGTACTGCAGAGTGCTCCTAATCAATTGGGCCAGAGAGATAAAGCCAGATTCCTCCTCTCCCTAACCCCTACAGGGTCTCTGTTCTGTCCGTGTTGCCCCGTAGCTCTGCACGAATGTTGCACAGACATTAAGCCCACTTCCCTGTAAGCCACACCTGAAATGTTCACAGATGGAAAGCCTCCCACGAAGGGAGACCGTAAAAATTGACTTGCCTGGAAGGAATGAAATGGCCTAGGAAATGCAAGAGTAAATCAAAACACCAGACAGACAGACACACATACACACAGTCTCTCACAAACAGACAGTACTGAAGTACAATAAAAGAAAAATTATTCCAAAAGGTTAGGTTATTGCTAAGGGGGCAGCGTGAATTTGCTTGCGTCGGATCTATGACTGTTCCTTCCAGTGAGACATGAAACGAACGGTCTCCTAGTTACTGTGAAAAGGAAAAATAACATAACGTTTCTATGGCAGTCCTGTTAATGAGAGGAGAAAGGCAGGAGATTGTAAGCACTGCACCGTGCTTACGTTGGTGGCTCCCAGCGGATAGACCTTTGAAATGCAGCTCATTGTGTTCATCAAGACAGAACAGTACACTCTCGAGAGAGAGAACTGTCTCTTTCTCTTGCAAAAAAAATTTAAAATAAAGGAGTAAAAATTATTTATGAATTTTATTCCCAAGGACTGTAATAGTCATATCCATTAGTCCGTTCAATGAACTTTTGACAATTGCATTAATGATAGACAACAGACTAAGGGTGAGGTTCAGCTGATTATAAACACTATAAAATTAATCGATAAGTTGAATCTTTGGCTTAGCGCAGCCCAGGTGCATTATAGTTTAATGTCAACAGAAGATGTCAACGAGACCCACCCTGGCATATAATGGCCATGATCCCAGTAGCGAGGCCAAGCCATTGCCTTCCTTTTGGTCACACTCTAAAACCGAAAAGTAATTATATAGCGCAGCAGGCAAGGTCTTATTTTTGGCTCTGGCTTCACATTGGTCATCATGTGTATAACCTACTAACTCCCCCCAGGGTGTGCAGGATGGGTCCGGAGCCATAACAATTTGATCTCTCACTCTTGGCTCCGCCCATAGTCGTGGTACCGGCTGTGTGCCGCAGTCCACACAGTGACCTTAGAGTCAAGGGCAGGATGTGACGTCATCTCCACTAGTGATAAGCAGAGGCCTCACTCATCTTTTCCTGTAAATCCCAGATAGTTGTAGTACAACAACAACAAAAATATCTACTTTCTGTGAACTCACTGGACAGAGTTTGCCCCTGTGTTTTTGATGTTCCCTCAAATTATCATTAATTAAATATTTATTATTCCAAGTTAATAAAATGTATCATAAGGCTCTCCCCCACAATGACCACCAAGCTTGTCATCCTTTTTAATTGCCAGGTTGTGATCACTGGTCATCCAATTGTCAACTGCCTCTAATTAATTTTTTAATTGATGTGTGTTTATGTGTTTCCCAATGTTACTTTTGAACCCTGTTAATAATTTGGTTCACACCTATTGGAGGCAATTCTACAGTGCTGTCTTTAAACGTGTTTATAGTAGTACTACACTGCTTGGTGACATTCAGATCTAATTAGATGAGGGGATTCTTTATTGGGTTCAACTTTTGGTTTCTTGCTTAGTCTCTGTCTTTCTCAAATAGGCAGACAGAAGTGAATGTTTGGATAGAAGCACCAAGAGGAAATTATAAAGTCATGCAATTTGCAAAGGATTAAGACTTCCCATGCAAATTAGAATGTAATAAAAATCAAATATATTATTTTAACATCTCTAGATCTCTGTCTCCTTCAGTCTTTCCAAAAAAATATTCTGCAAAGGGCAGAACAATCAATGACAGAACTCTTTATACATCCAGTAAGAACAGTACAGTAAGAAATACTAGGGGAAATTACCCACTACAAAGCTTTCACATTTAAAATGAAATATTTTAGGAAAGTTCCGTTTTTACGTGTGATGGGTTGCATTGCATAGTAATGTTTACATACCTGGAACTTTTAAAACTCTTTTAAAAGGTAAGACAACATCCTCACAATGTTGCAGTAACATTGCAAAAACAAGCCAGATAAAAACATGTACACGTACACATAAAGCACAAACACATGCAATTGCTCTGCTACACTGTTAAGATTGATGTGTTACCAAGAACAAACCGAGCCAGTTAAACTGGAGAAATACCCACTGTGCTAAAAGTCCGAAAATACAAAATGACAAGAAAGACACCCCTATCTCCCATGAACCAAGCATAACATTATCCAACCTTTACATGATCATCTCTACTTTAAACTCTACATTTTTACTTCTAAAGTTTCAAGTTGCAAGATGACTCACACCCCTCAAAGGCAAACAGTGCAGCGGAGGAAAGTCTAGAATGGCAAAAATGCCATCCAACACCAGTCCCTGCAGGCCACGAGTTCTGATACTTTTCATGCTACCTGGATTTCACGGTTTCAAATTTATGTGGAGACACTAGTTGGGGACATTTATAACCCAAATAATGACCCAAATTAGGAGCCAGATAAAGTGAAAGACAGAATATCATACGGCCCATGAGGAATGGAGTGTGACACACTGGGCATAGAGAGTTCAGTGTAGTATAGAGTAAGAGGGAGACAGGTGCAGTGGAGAGTGGGATATATATATTGGAGAATGTACAGCAGGGTCTAGGTGTGGTATATTGTCTGGTGAATAGTAAAAGGGAGAGGGTATAGCGGATGTAGTTGTGAACAGTTGTGAACGCAGAGAGTGAGCGGCCCTAATCTGGTTATGCAACCTCTACCATGAGGAACTAGGTTAAGAGGTTAGCAACACAGCGTGTAGGGTGAACTCAGGAACACACCACCTTCAGCAGGATCCCCTCAACACCTCAGACAGACACCTCCACAAACATTGACCTCTTTCCTTTGATACGCCCTGACCCAACAGCATGCCAACATACTTCCAAGTAACCAAGTATATTATAATCCTGGCTCCATTCTATCTCAATGCAAACCTCAAAATACTAATATCCCTTACACAGCATTTAAAGACCCCTAGACAAGACATTGTCTTCAAATACATACAGCTAGTGAACATCAGCTTGGTTGTTTTTCCCTTTAAATACATTTAATTGGCTCTAACAAGCATCTATAAATAAGCATTGGACATGCAGATTGCCGCACAATTTAAATCGTAAAACAACTAAAAAGCTGGAGCCAGTTACAAAGACCGAGATAGAAATAGGTGGGGTTTCAGAGGGCAGTCACAGCTAAACACGCCCCCCCCCATCCTCCATTTTAAAGGACTTCAATGGGTGTTAGATGGGATTACTTAAGTACCCTTGTTGAATTTCAATGAATTTCAATAAATTTCACTCAAAAAGCAGAAACCCAAAAGTAGACACTTGAGGATGTGGCACAGCCTGGGTTTTTCAAGGTAATATGGACACCAGGCTTCTCAAATTCACCAGAGAGTCAGATAATCTGGCTGCTGAGACTCAATGGAGAGTCTGAGAACTGACTTAAATGTAAATGTTAAAAAAAACAAATAGACTCACCAGTGATTTTAAGAACCAGGCTGCTCACTGTAAATTTTAGTAACCATGTTGCTGAGACTCACCGGTGAGGTTGGTCTTGGCACTGTAGGAGCCCAGGTATTGGCCATCAGTGTTGGGGGTGTAGCACTCAAACTGGCCCTGGTCTTTGGTCTCCAGTTTGGTGATGTGCAGCAGGACGGCGTCCCCACTCAGTCGCTCCACGTAGATCTCCTTGTTGTTGACACGCTGGGCGAAGACAGCATAGGCATAGTTGGGCTGCCTGGTGCTGGCAATGCGGATCTCACGCTCAGGCGCTGAGTGCAGGTACATGGACCACTCAAAGTCTTGCTCCACCCCTTCTTTATACCCTGTCACGTTGCACAAGATGGTGGCGTGGGACCCCTCCGCACGAACCAATGGCCCGCTCTGAACCATCACCATGCGCTTGGCCGAGCTAGCACCAGCTGGATGAAGAAGAGAATGGGAGGGAGAAGGGAATAGAGTGAGAGCAAGAGAGAGAGGGAAAGAGAGACAGAGAAAGAGTAAAAGGAGGTTGAGATTAAATAACCAAAATACTTCAATCAGACTATGCTCCATTGGTTCATAGAAATGGAAGACAGGAATGACAAGTTTGTTGTTGTGACAAAGTTGTTCAGGTTTCAGTAATGTTCCTACACTAAAGTAAATGATCTAACAAACTAATTAAGTTCTGGCTTAGGTGCACAGAGACCTGTAGAATTAAGTCCATCCAGGACCAAGGATGTGCTACCTGCATACCTACCCTATCAGAGCCACCCTGAAAAAACCGTTCACAGAGAATTGCCATTACTTTTTTCTTCCAGAAGTTACAGGGCTCTACAGTGCACCCATTTCACTCGCATATGCGATTAAAAATGTCTGTGTGCGAACATGAAAAAATATTTAGGGCACGGGTGCGAGGGAGTTCTAACCTATTGTAGCAGCCAACAGCGTGGAAGAGTGCGAGGAAACCCGGAAATGCTCTCAACCGTTTAATAGCAACAGGAAACGTTCAAACACTAGTAATAACAGCTTGGGTAGTAGAGGTGGGCGTTTCGATTCCTTTCAGCGACACGAACACTGATTCGTTTATGACTTCAGTGGATTCGTTCAGTGAGTCCTCCCTCACAGGGAACGGTTCTGAACCTTTTCCGCCAGTTTTTTCATTCATACACCGACTTTTTTGGTTCTTCAGTTCTCTCAGTTCAAAAACACGTTATAGCATAATAGTATACCTTCAGTATACGACTCCTATAGGGAATGAGCCTTAGAAACATGCAGCCCAGACCACCTGGCTCAAATGTACTAGATTGTCTACATATTTGTTTAACTGTTTATCTTTGCTGTACTGGAAACATTGACAGACAACTCTATCTAGCAGTTGCTTTCGGTGGATAGTGAGAAGAGACTCAAAAGAACAAATCTTTTTTATGGGGGGGATTCAGTTCATTACGTTCACTTAAAAGATTAGTTTGAAAAGAACGAATCATTGGCGAATGACTCATCACTATTGGGTACCCATTTAGCCAGCTAACCTTCACCCTCAGGGTGACCAATCGAACTACCCAAAATGTTTGGTCCCTCTAAATGTGCTGAAAATGGGCTGTCAGCTGGAAAAATATCAAGACGCCCATGCTACAAAAGTTGGCCAAGCCAGTCACAAATAATAGGACTTTAAAAAATATGACCTCATGTAGGTCAGTTAAATACGACAATTACACTATACTGACAACAATGAATACAAAAAAAGTAATAAATCATTTAAAGGAATAAATCCTGTTTCTGGTCAATTTTGTGTCATTCATATTAGTTTTGACAAGTGGTGCATTGGTATGTGAAATAGTATAATAATGATGCAATGTGTTAAGTTTTTTAAAACGGAAACTGACTGTGCCCCTAAATTTTTGTCTGTGCCCCTAAATGTCAGTGACTTGGGTGCTCCTGCAAAAAAAAGTTAGCGTAGAGCCCTGAGTTATTGAGTTTTCCAATAGGCAGGAACAGCTTAAGCTGGGGGGCTTGACATGTTGTACTCTTTACACCGCTTTACACAGAAGGTCTCCACCTTCTGAGCACTGAAATAGTGCATGTTCAAAAACCACACACTGGAGTAGACCACACCTCCAGTGATCAAGCACAGCATTTGTGTATAAATGCTAAACTTCGCAATGATGCCAATTGAAAATCTAGTTTGAGTAACTTGTAAGTCACCCTGGATAAGAACACCTATTAAATAACAAAATAATAATCATCCCAAGCGACATTATGGCATGGAATTCTCATAGGATGCCAATAACTAAAATAAATATTGTGTCTGAAGCTGCTCCAGCTAAGAAATAACAAAAAATGCTGGATATTCACAGAGTGAATTGTTTTTCTTACGACACCACCTATCATAAATTGTCTCTTATATATTCAATTTTATAATTAAACAGTATTTTCACATTTTATATGAAAATAAGTATTAAATATAGATCAAGTTCAATATAAATACAACTTTAACGTTTCCTAACTAATGTGTAGGTGTTGTGAAGGCTTCATTTTAACTGAGACCCACTGATTCACAGGGTTCATTATTTTCCTCAAGGGAAATTATTATTGCTATTCAGGAACAAAGCAGAAGGTGAAGACACAAAAATCTTCCACTTACCTTGGAACCCAAAAGTCTGAGGGTGGCAACAACAACAAAAAAACAAAAAACTACCAATTTTATATTATATTTTGCTTGAAAGACGTAAGAGATTGGATGTCCTCTAATTTCCTATTGTTGAGTTCTGACAAATCAGAAATGATCATCCTTGCCCAAAAAGACCATCGTACAAGGCTCAATGACTATGTGCTGGACCTAGATGGAAAGCTGATAGAACAGAGTGTATTGGTTAAAGATCTTGGAGTTATAATTGATCCAAATCTTTCTTTTGACCGGCATACTAAAGATATAGCTAAAATAGCATTCTACCACCTGAGAAACAGGTGCCAAGATTAGACATTTTTTAGGTGATCAGGATGCAGAGAAATAAATCCACGCTTTAGTTACTTCCAGACTTGATTATTGTAATGCAATATTATCAGGTAGCTCAAATACAGCCACAAATAAACAAGTTGTTCAAAATGCTGCTGCTAGGATCCTTACCAGACGTAAGAAATATGATCACATCACACCTGTGTTGGCTTCGTTACATTGGCTGCGGGATGATTTTAAGTTACTTTTAGATCTAGATTACTTCACTCACAACGGCTGGGAATCTAAGTATACCAAGAATAATCAAATCAAAATCTGGAGGTAGAGCATTTCTATATAGAGCTCCACAACTATGGAATAGCCTCCCAAAAGTTGTGCATGAACCTGACACAGTCTCTATATTTAAAGCAAGATTAAAAATGTATCTATTCAAACTTGCATATAGTCAATAGGGGGACTGTGACAGTGAAGGGACAGTGGCTATTAGAAATGTTTTGGTGATAAGAACCATTCCTGTTGTTGCACCATCATTGGTGGTTCCCCCCTAGTTGGCTGGGTTCTGCCTTTGGTGGGGCGGGATGGGTTTGGACAACCTTCATAGCCATGTGTTGTTTCCGGCACTCACCCTCTTTGTATGCTGCCATAGATATATGTAGCTGTGACCACTCACAAAGTTCCACTTTTAAAATTTTCTAATTACTTGATCATCCTGCTTCCATAGGTAAGCATTAACTTTCACTTTCACCACAGCAACCAGAGGACCTTTAGACTGGACTCCAGCCATCTAGGATATTCCAATATTTTGGAACTCCTCAACTGGAGAGCATCAAACAATATGGACATTAGATTGTTTCAGCTCCTAGTGCCAGCCAGCGGTGGATGGGCTCCCCCATTAAGCTGAGTTCCTCTCAAGGTTTCTTCCTGCCAGCTTAGGGACTGTTTCCTTGCCATTGTTGCCACTGGCATGCTTCTGGGGGGGGGGGGGTCAGGCCTGGGACATATTGTATTTCTCTGTATGTAAAGCGTCTTTGTGACATGGAAATGTGAAAAGGGCTTTATAAAAATAAATTGATTGATTGAATTAATTGATTATATGCCTTGTAGGTTTCACACTCAATTCTTACTCATGTTTTCAGGTGTCCTCAGGAAAGTAGCACCTTGTAGCATGAAAGAGTGAATGTTCCTCTCAACAACAAAAGAGGTAACCTAATTGAACTTTCACACCCATCTAAAGAGCTGAAGAAGCATTCCTGTGTACCTGTGTGTTTCCTATGAGGCAAAAATCTCAATAAGATGTCAATCTATGGATGCCTTAATCGACCCCATGTGGAGGCAAATTCTGCTCATGGAACATGTGTTAAACCACACTTAGTGGTAATCAACTTCATGCCAGCGTCTGGCTGTCTCTCAGTGTGTTTGTGTTTGAATGAACTGCTAATTGATCATAGCTATTTATTTTATTTATTTGTATGCGCATGTGCTTGTGGCAGCATCCTACTGCTAATGGCACTTAATGCCATTTAATAACATTGTGGCAGGTGGATGTTGTGTTGAACAGGTCATCTGAGAGTAGACCCATGCTGTAATTACACCACAACCTGCTTTACAATAATTATTATCATTTGTGTTTTTGCTTTAGGGGTGCGGTCCACAAGGTTAAGAAGACCTTTCCATTTTACTTTCCTCCCCCTTATCTCCCAGCTAAGGTACATTGCATCTCGCAAAGCTTGGAGTGCCTCAACTGCCCTTTATTTCCATATTGAGGCCTGCAGAAAGATTTGCTCATCTGCAGAACAAATTTTCTCCTTCATCATGGCTGCCTCAGGACCAAGTGATCACATGGCATTCGTCACAACAGCATAAACAAAGTCTCCCCTTGCTACTGAGATAAATTAAAAAAAAAACTTCCATCCTGATGCACTTGCCCTTCAAATCTCTCCCACAGCCACTCATTTCCAAACTCGTTTTCACTAATAATCAGGATCCACGAAGCAGGCGCACATTCGTTTCCAACACGCTATACACTGCACTAACGACAAAAGCCCCTTCACTAAAGCTCTAGAGTGAAAGCTGAGACGCCAACCCCAAACTCCCCAGTGGTTCATTAGACACCAGAATAAAAGCCTTTCCTGGAATACATTGAAGGCTGCAATGTAACTCTCACAAACCTACCGCCATTAGCTCTCTGCACTGAAGGAAATATGAAGATAGAGGAGGAAGTAGGTTTAATTTTAAATGGGAAATGTATAAAGAAAACCTAAGTAGTGATGGGTATTACTCGCCAAAAAGCTTGACAAGAAGGTCATCGGCTGCAACCTTGGTGGGATACCAGTATTTTTCCTGGATTGCGTCAATGAATCTTGCAGAAATATTTAGTGATATATACAAGCAAAAAACTAAATCAACCGATTCGTCAAGTCTAAAAAAGGCGTTTTCTTTGTGCTGATGAAAAGGTTTCTGGAAGAGCTATTATGTTCACATTAAGTCCTTTAATGTGCAAATTATCCAGACGATGCACCTTTTCTTCCAGCTAAATGATCCCACTCTGCCAGGCCTTATCTTGGGTCTTGGCCAGTTAATGACACAGCCCCCCTTCTACAATCAGTACCCTCATACACATCCATAAATCATGAGACACTTTATCCAATAAATTGTTTCAGTGAAGTTCTGACAGAAGGTATTAATG
>JAOVYW010005952.1:0-11879 GCA_025775045.1 Hiodon tergisus
TCGTGAGTCAGCGAACCATGCCATATCATCTGCATCACCGGAGCTCGTGAGTCAGCGAACCATGCCATATCATCTGCATCACCGGAGCTCGTGAGTCAGCGAACCATGCCATATCATCTGCGGGTCTCCGCGGGTGGCTTCTCCCAATCCGTTTTCCCAGCATCCTCAGGAAGGTGCATCTTTCATATCTTTTTTTTTGCTTTCTTCTTTCTTTCTCTGCCAAGAAAGCTCCTCCGGGCTTGCCGAAATGTGAGGCCTATTTTTCACCCACCTTGGATTCATTCCATCTTGAAAATTTTGATCCATGTTTCTCCATAACGGACATACACTATGCCTTTAAGAGGGATTATGTACATCGAGAGAGGGAATCCACAGAGTCATATTTATCCAGTAAGAGTGGCCTTTTGTCCTTTATGTTATTTGGGGGGCCTACACCATTAGCTTTTGATAACATAGTGTCTACGTGCGGAGGGCCATTTAGAATAACAAATTGTGCCATAAGGTGAGACCTGATAAAGTGTTGTGTTATTTGTAGTTTCAGCTCCTTTTTGGACCTTTCAGTCAATCACACCCTCAGAACCTAAGGCTATGTGTGCTCACAATCCACCTTGCTTATTGTAACGTTTCCCCCAACATTTCCACACAGATGTGCTCTTCTGAGACTACCACCGCAGAACATCTTACCCAACTGTACTTTATTACCTTGTTTAGTCATTCATTTCCTGTGCCAAAATTAGTATTGTTATTTTTATTTATTTTAACGGTTATCTTTGGTTCTGCTTTTTGACTTATCTCCCCTCTCAGACACATTTCTGATGGGTGTAGAGTAAATACGCTCACACAGTTCTTATCTGGCTAAATGGTTTTTATTTCACTGCAGTCATGGGGGGATAATTATTATTTAAGCGTCATTATGTTAGCTTGAATGGTGTGAGGTAGCTTTGTGTGGCTTGTGAATGGGCTGACCATTGTGAGAAAATGCCGTACTCCAATGGATCAATGAAACGGGCCCATTTAGCAATAACCGTTTGCTTTAGACGAGATTCAGCCCGGAGTACACGGATGTGTCACGTTACACGGACCTGTGCGTTGGGTCCATCTTACCCTTTTTTCCCTCGCCCAGCACTTAGCAGTGGAATTCAGGACCTCAATAACCTGTGACTTAATTTGTCTTCAACAATTGATTCACTCATCTAGGCTAGTACATTACTTCCAGGGGAAATCAGAAAACAAAAAAGAAGTGAACATATACCTTGTTTACAGTTGAAACGTGTCAGAGGGGAGAATGTCTGGATAATTTGATTATCTTGTGTGGCCAACGCATACCCTGTGATGTGGATGGATTCACGCCACTCCCGGGGGTCTCCGAATGTGAAACAAATCAAAATAATAATCAAAAGGTAGTTGTTTAGTTGAAACTATTTTCAAGTCTGACACATCATATCAAAAATGAGGTTGAAAACAATGCCAAATATCGATTATGTAGTCTCTATGTTGTATTTTAACTTCATTTTGTTGGGCTTATTTTGATAAGCTCTTGTGAAGGCATGCAAGATACTGATATTGAATGTATGATTTGTTGCTTTATTGTTTCATTTAATTTGAAAATTTGTTTATATATGTACTTTTTTATTTTATTTTAATCGCTATTAATGAATAGTTTTATTTATTTATTATTTACAATATTACAAGTGTCAGTGGCTCAAGTTTGGAAATGTTTCGTGGTTTAATTCATTTCCTGCTTTTTATTCAAACAGTTTTCATTACTTTGCTCCGTTTTTTACGAATCTGCCTATTTATCTCGTTCAAACATTGCTGATGATCATCTGTTGTAAATATTTCTGCAATTAAATTTTTGAAGAAAATTGGAGCAGTTTAGTTTCTGTGTCCCTTTTTCTGCGTTTCATACAACATTTCCACAAATATAATCATATCACCGTTTCCTTTTTCTGTTGGTTATTTTATTTATTTATATTTATGATAGTGGCCGTACACAAATGGCAGAGCGCCACTGGGGTGGGAATCGTCACGTATATATATATATATATACATATAATCTCATAATAATAGGTCAATAAACTAAAGCAAACAACTGTCCACTAACTTAAATAGTCGTCCCATCAACGTGAAACAAAGCAGTCATTGCGTATACAATACGTAGGAGCAGGAAATACATTACTGCGAACCTCAAAAAAACATGATTTATTTTATGTCCATGCACCTTGGGTTAGGTTAAATCGTTAATACACCTTATAATAACATGGGTCAACCAACGTCAAAGTAAAATCTTGTATTATTCTAAATTAAGTGAACTATTTTCTACTTACTTTCTACAATTAAATCAATTTTTTAAAAATAATTAGGGACCAAGTCGAATCTAGAATCTCTATTTGGAAGTTTAAAAAGAAACTTTAAATAATATTATGAACAATCTCACGCGTTTAGCTAGCTCCTTATATTTCATCGTTGCGGTGATTCCTAATCTCATGCGGTTTAGAATTATGTTTACCATGTTCAAACTGAGACACCCACAGTTATCGGAATCATTGCGTGTATTAAGGATCATCTTTATTTCGAAATTTTCGCTCAATCATCTGCACAACACAAATAGTTTAGTCTTTGATCGCCGTGTCAACATCACAACCGAAAGACAATAAACATCTGTGTTGAGATGCGAGAAGTGAAAGTTTTCAGACGAACATTATGATATTCAAATATTTACCCACCTGCCACAATATTTGTGTGGCTAAAAATCTTTAAAAGTGAATAAATTCGAAACAGTGTCAAACGCACACTCGAAAGCGGAATGAATACCGTCTCATCCGACCAATAGCAACAGAGGAAGCGCTAAATAAGGGGCGGGATTTCCTACTTAATTTTGTGCATGTGGGCTAAAATAGAAGTCATATGATCCCCAAGTAGTAAGCTTGCTGTTCGCGGTAGAAGTTTCTTCGGAGGTGGGTAGCGTTCTACTTATTTGATATAAGGGCGTTTTTCGTAATTGTTATTATTCTTTTCTAAAACCTCAGATTTTCACCATAATATAGTTCGTAACAGTAGCTCGTACTTTTGGCTAGTAATGTTGTAATGTTGACCTCTCGCCGGATGTTTTTAATTTACAGTTGGGACCTTATGTATTAAAGAGCTTGCATATATTTTGTTTGTTAAGCTTCCTTCTTGTCAAATGGCTATATATTTCCCCCGTGCTGTATCTTTCGTGTGTGCAACTAATAGGCGTGAGGTAATTTAGCTTGTATGCTAAAACCAGAAACCTATTTAAATATTGGTAGTTATAATAACATAATGACATTCGTAGGTGTCTTATTTATAGTGTCTGCTGTACTGTAACTACCGTGTCTTATTTGCAAAGATTTTAGTTCTTAAACTTCGTACAGTAAAGCACGAAAACATGAATAAAAATTCAAGAAGGTCAATGACACCTGTAAAAGGCGAATTCCAGTTTCACTTCTACATTTGTGGCAAGCTGTTTTAATTCGAAGACTGCAATCCTGTCAGTTGAACAAACCTAGACATCTACGAAGTAAAATATGCGTGCATTAATACCAGGCTAGAAACGCGTCCGCCTGTATGTGTGCCATGCAGAACTGAAAGCTGTGGACGGGGTTAGTTAAGTCTAAACACCGAACCATGACGCTGATGACAAGTGTGTGTATATATAGACGTACAAGAATATTAATATTAGAGTAAATGTCATACCCAAACCCAGAATTTTACTTTCCCCTTTTTTCATCAGGTGAAAATTCTGCACCGTTGCTGGAGCAGGTCAGCTGTGAATAGATGCGAGGACACCCCTAGTAGCAGGACGATGGCCACGGAACGGGACGGCTTTCCTCTCAGTGGCGTTTTAAACATGGACTACTCCTCCTGGGGTGTTCGCTGCGCGGTGATGGGCCTGGGGTTCGCCTGTTACGGCGCCGTGTTCCTCTTCACTCATCTCCTCTCGGCGGGCTTCTGCCGGACCTACCACGCGTTGCCTGCCAAAGAGAAAGTGTTCTGGGACCTGGCGGCCACCCGGGCCGTGTTCGGGATCCAGAGCACCGTGGCTGGCCTCTGGGCTCTTACCGCAGACTCGGTGGTCTCCGGAGACAAGACGGCGGGCCAGGAGGACTGGTCCTGGTTTAACATCCTGACCGCCACGGGCTTCTTCGTGATGGAGAACGTGGCGTTCCATGCGTCCAGCGCTGTTTTCCGCTCCTTCGACTTGCCTCTGGCCCTGCACCACTTTTTCGCCCTCTCTGGCTTCGCGGGGGCAGTGGTGTGGGACTCGGTGGGCCACTACCTGCCCATGGTGACGCTGCTTCTGGAGATGAGCACCCCCTTCACCTGTGTATCCTGGATGCTTCTAAAGGTAAAGGGCTATCCCAGCTCAGGGTTAACCAGATCTAATTACTCCTGTGTCTTTTTAGTCATGCAGTAGTAACAGTAACGCTAATGATAAGATGGCATTTGGAAAAACCCTTTCCTCACTTCTCCTCCAGTGAATATTTAACAGGAACGGCCTTGTGGCAAAAATACTTAATTCTGGGGTTTACCTGATAAATCGGTCCTCAAAGGGCCAGTATACAGTAGGAACTGTTTAGAATAATATTCTCTGAAAAATCCCTTTTTAAGCACTGTGTACAGGATATGAGATGGCGTGAAGTCTCTTCCTGTACGTTTTACTGAGGATTCCTGCATGTGTTTCTCTGTCCCTCTCGCCAGGCTGGCTGGGCACACACGGTCTTTTGGAAGGCCAACCAGTGGGTGATGATCCACATGTTCCACTGCCGGATGGTTCTGACCTACTACATGTGGTGGGTGAGCTGGTACCACTGGGAGGGCATCGTCCTGAACGTGGCCCTGCCTCACCGTCTGCTCTTCTTCACCGGCCTGGCGCTTCTCACCGTCATCATCAACCCCATCTGGACCCACAAGAAGACCATGCAGTTGCTCCACCCGGTCGACTGGAACTTCGACAGCAAGACGGCGCCCAAGAATGGCCCAAGTGCCGACGCCAATAAGCTTCACTCCAGCTAAAGGTTAATGAGGGTGCTGGGAGACGGATAGAGCAACTATCAAGAATGACTGCCACTGGGAATATCGTATTAAAATGTATGAGATCTGAGGAATTCTAGGTTAAGTATTACTTTGTCACACCAATGGTATTTTAATGCAGGGAATCTGTGATTGTTTTAAAGGTGTGTGTGTGTGTGTGTGTGTGAGAGAGATCTGAATACTTAGTGACTTTTGCCTCTTTGGTTGAAAGGAGGAATGAGAGATTTAAAAAGGGGTGCTGGCTAAATAAGTTTTTATTTTTTTTGTACCATTGGTATTCAGTTTCAGTCTTTGGTACCATTGCATTCCTCACTTAATTAGGGAAGACTATTGAAAGCTTTAAAATGGCTCACAGCTGAGATCTTTCAAACTTGAACCTGGTTTTTGTTTCTGTATTACACGTTCTCCTGTATTCAGATTAGTTGTGTCTGGAAGTCATTTATACATGGATCATGTCGTCCAGTGTGTGTCTGGAAAGCCCCGGTTATTAACCATTCTTGCTTTAATTTTATTATTGTGGCATGCTCCTTGGGCCTGCGTGGTTCTGATTTTATTTCAATTAAACTGTTATCTAGAGGGACGTACAGGACTGTCGTGGAAAGGTAGGATGATGACAAATAACGGTAAAATAATATTCTGCAATATAACGTTGGGGGGGGTAACTGCCAAGTGGCAAGAGATGAGTGACTGAGACTGCTGATGAAGTGGTTAAAGTGATAGACCTGTAACCGGAAGGTTGCCGGTTCAAGTCTCACCCCACCTGTTGTGTTTAACTTAACCTGAATGGCATCAATAGATATTCAGCTGTAAAAGTGGATTATTGTAGAAATTGTAGTCTTTGGATAAATGCCTCTGCTAAGCATCGTAAAAATGCAGAGAAAGTGGTTAGATGCGTCTTCCCTGGTGAATAGGGTAGACTTATGTTTACTGCTCCAGGGTATTAGTCCAACTGTTACAAGCTATATGTCATGCTAATGGTAGGGAAGTGGGAAAAGAACATGGCTCCGGTTCTGGAAGATGAAATGGAAGGGTCCGACCACTGGCGAGCCCTAAGACACTCCGTCTGGTGTGGCGTCCGGAAGGGACTTTCTTTCTGGCAGCACTGGGCTGTCACCTGGACCAAACCTGAGACTTTAATGTTTCAGTTTCGGAAAACGTGTATTAACAAATGTATTAAATTAAACTAACAAAGACGCCACACGTGGTAAGTTTGAGCATTAACCAAAGCATCTATATTACTGGATTTATCCAGATTGGGGAAGATAAAAAGAACTTGACACCCTGTTTAAAACCTTTTATTTTCATATTTTCAGTCTTACAAAATGTAACTAAAAGGTGTTTGTTTTTTTATAGAATGAAATCCTTCTGTTTGAAGCAGAGGCTGGTGTATGTATTGATGGGCGGTAGAACATTGAAATCTTTACCTTTTTGCTTATCTTGGTATTCCTGATGTAGAGCTGTGTAATTTTGGTAAAATTTTTTCAGTTTATTGTTAGATCTTTATTTAAAGTAATGTTTGTACTTTTAACATGTGTTATTGATTGTAAAAGAACTTAGAATGTGTGCTTTGTTTTTTTTAAATGTGTTGTTCAGGGTTATTGGTGGTGATTTTTATGAATGGTGGCCAACGCTGGCTGAACTGGAGATTGGGTTCATGGTGTTTGCGGGTGTGTAAACCATGCAACTTTGTAACGCATCACCAGCATGCAGTAGATAACCCAGTGACAGAGCTGAAATCAACGTTGAAGCTTCTTCATTTCAGGCTGTCGACAGTTTAAGTGTACTTGACTAATAAACTCAATTTTGATTGACATCCGTTCTCTCTGCAAGTGTCCTCTATCTTGTCATGTAATGTCTTTATAACAATTGAAGGACAGTCAGATTTCCTTCGTCTCTGAAGTGAGCTAAAGTCTGCTGCTCTGAACTTTGGCTATTTTGGAACTTTAGTGTAGTCTATTTGGGCCGCGCAATCAATACATATATGATTTGCAAATTTATGTTTTTTATTTCTAAGATACGGATATTAGTTATTGTTTTGTTTTTAAATATAAAGGGTGGTCTCTCCTAGAACTGCCATAATATGCATTTGTATTTGCTGCTTTGTCATTGACTATTAAAAGGTCCAGTTATGACGGAGGAATCTTCTGATCTGGGTTTTGTCTCAGCTTGCAATACAAACGAGCATGTTCACGATCCAGCCGGAACGAAAGAGCTCAGGAATGTGATGGATGTTCCTTTTAGCCAATCAAGGCCTTCTATTATACATTAAACCAATTACTTTCCTGCAAGATATAGACATTTGTAGGTGTTTTATTTAGCTACAGTGTGTGCTGTGCCGTAACTACTGTGCCTGACTTGCATTAAAGGTCTTAGTTCTAGAATTCTAGCATTGTACAGTAAAGGTCGAAACCGATTGGTTGCCAATTACTTGAATAAAAAACAGGAAGCTCAGTGATGTCTGTAAACGGACTCCAGTTACACTTATAGATTTGTGGTGAACTGCTTTAATTCGAAGACCGTAACCTTGCCAATAAGACAAAGCTAGTCAGCTAAGAAGTAAAATACGTGGAGGAAAGTCAAACTTGGAACACTTATTTTGTAATCTTAAATTATTTGGCTCGCTGCCTTACTACCATATAACCACCAGGGGGCTCTATTACTATTGTTTTACAATTGTGGCCAACAATTGTTTTATTGTTTTAATTTAATAAAATGCTGAATTGTTCGAAACATATACAGTATTGCAAACCACTCATAGCGTTAGTGTCTTTTATTCATATGTAATTGAGATGTGTAATTTATCAGAGATGTGTATTATTTATATTTTAAGCTATTATTTCTACTCACTGGGCAAAGAGCCAGCGTCTAAACGCGGAAGGGCGTGGAAGACTAGAGTTGAAAAGATCGCAAATTTGATTAAAAGAGGTGGGTACCTAGATGAACATCCTCCTTATATGTGGCATCTGGTAACGTAAGCACCATCTCTGATAAGAAACAAGGACATTTAATGACAGACACAGAACTAGACAACCGTTTATGGAGTAGGACTAATTTCTCAAAAACATTCAGACTTTTATATTTATACAAAGTCTTTTTAAAGTCTAAGGACAATTAATGTGTTCTATTATGTGGCTTGTTCCAAAGAGGAGGCCCCAGAGCCTAATAGTTCCTTTGGTGTTTTGGAAGATGAAACTGGACCAGGATATAAGTAATGATACCAGACTTCTTCCAGGATATATTTATTCTCTTCACTGGTAACTTCCACATCCGCCCACATCCAGTAGAGGATATTGTGTTGGAGGGCTGGCTTCCCTCAATAAAAGGTTGGGAGTTGTCTCACGGTTAGCTCACGTTGGGAAGATGTTACTGAAAATCGAATTATGTGTTGTTCTGATCTGCAAGTATTTGTATATGTCCTTGTGTGGCCATATTTTAAACAGTTTGCGGTTTTCAAAGCCTCCATTCGATTGGCCTCGAAGTGTTTTACCAACTTTGGTATTTACATGAAACCTGATATGTTCATTTGCACAGAATAGTATGAACCTGTGTAGCCTACAAGCATACAGTACTGTGAAAAAGAGTGTGTTTTGTTGCATTTTACCTCATTTTTCACATTGATTCTGTTCAGATCTTTTCATGTGGATTGTAAGAGTGTATAGATGGAGTCTGAGAGAAAAAATGACAGAAATGTAGTGCTTCTTTCATTAGTTTAGTGTTAGGCCATCAATCATGCAATCTTCAGGTGCAAAAACGTTATCACCCATCACTCAATTCAATTATAGGGATAATTAGGGCCAGCTGTTTAAATCAGGCCTGATTTGGGCCAACATTGCCAATCTGGACCGCAATCAGAGCCAAACGGAGAACGTTTGGGACAGTGGTGAATTTTCTCAAGAGTGGCTGTCCTGCCAAAATCTCTCCAAGAGCAAGGGGTAAAATTGTCACATAATTTTTAAAAAACCCAGAACCACGAGGGTCAGCATTCATGACTCATGACCATCGGAATGACACGGGAAAAATTGGATTCATGGCCCAATAGCAACCCACTGCTCACTAAGGATGTCAATGCTTTGCTGCATCGGGGGCCTGGAAACTTTGCCATTGTTGAAGGACTCGTAAATTATGCTCTATATCAGTGGTCTCTACAGGAGAAAGTCAGGCCATCTGTCTGTCAGCTGAAGGACAGCTGGGTCATGCAGCAAGACAATGATCTGAAACACACAAGCAAGTCAACCCAGTGTGAAAACAAGAAAATGTCAAGTTTTGGAATGACCCAGTCAAAGTCCAGACCTAAACCTCATTGAGATGCCGTGGCAGGACCTGAAATTGGCAGTTCATGCTCAAAAGCCCAGAAATGTTAGAGTTAAGTGAGGTGAAAATTCCTCCAGTGCGCTGGGAGAGACTAATGAATAGTAACAGGTAGTGTTACAAGGGAGCAGTTACTTTCTAAGATGGTGGCTCTAGGTCATGCATACATTTCGTTAATGAAATAAGTATTAAAATTGTGTTCGTTCACTTAGGGTACCTTTTATCGACGTTTTGGTTGAATATTTACTAAGATTCTGTATAAAATAAAGTACAGTACTGTAGTTTAATAGGAAGGCTAATCTTCCTAATATTAAGTAACTAAAGATTCCGCGATTTAGTCTCCGGATGTCACATTTTTTGATACGGCGATTTCTGAGTTTAACAAAAACATCGGACTATTTTTGAACTCACGAAACCCTGCGAATGGTATAAGACACATAACACGAGGGGCAAAAAGTGCTGTTGCCACCAGGCCAAACTATGCGCTCTGATAACCGCCTGGGTCCACACCGCTGGCCGATAGAGTAGACGTTTCCATAATTGTACAGCTGTTCAAAGACGGGCCACCTCACGAGTCACGTGGGACCCGTTGGAATGCGACGATCCAGCCAGACCGAAAGACCTCGGGAATGTGATGGAAGTTCCTTTTAGCCAATCAAGGCCTTGTATTATACATTAAACCAATTACTTTCTAGCTGGGGTGAGGTTTCTCTTGGAGTCAGCTTGCGTTGGGGAAAGGCTCGAGGAACTGGTCAAAGGAAAATGAAAAAAGAGTGCTCACCATTGATGCTATAGTCAAACAGATAAAGAGTCTCCAACCAAGTTCCTGGAAGAGAAACCGTGGCAATTTGGAAATCCTATCATACTTTAAAAACCTAAAGATGGTGAGTGATACGTAGTTTTCTTACACAAGTTAATTTATTGCAAACTTTCTCGGAGGAAATGGACATCGTTAAAAAAGTTGTTCACAGCAACGTCAGATACATAGCATTATTCGTCTGCATTTTTAAGGAGAATTTTGGTTGTTACAGACTTACATTGCGAACTAAATGAAAGCGTTTTCGATCTCTGTGTCCGCGACCCTAATTGTAAAATAATCAATTGAAAAAAACTACTTGTTAAAAATCTGAATTTGACAGTAATTTTTTTTTTTTGTTGTTTGGACAGTTTTACACCTCTACAATTATAACGATTGTCTAACAGGTCAGATGTTTAAAATCCATTTACGATTAATTTTGATGTATCTCCACCTCTGATGTTGGCTAAACTAACCTAAACCATCCTAAACTATGGCGAGTGTATGTCCTCAGTATTCTCGGTTCGGTGTCAACTCCTCTATTTCTAAATTGCGGCTGTTCAGACGATTCAGTCAGCTTCGACCACCCAGCAGCGAGTATTTGTATTTACATCAGCTCGTAATAATGATATTATGTTAATGATGAGGAAGTTGTACGCTTATCCAAGACGCGTGTTTGACGCTTGTAGCTGTCACCTGGAAGAAGCAAATGTATGTTTGTTGGCATGGATTGCATCAACAACCACCAAGGGAATTTCGGTTTCACGCCGAGTGTAGGAATAATGCATGACACATGGAATATTTATGAGCTCAGAAATGAATAAAGTGTTCTCCCACAATAACAAGGGGAACCATGCAATATTCCACACCGATTTAACTTTTTCTTCACTGGTGGAGTTGATTAGAAAAGGCAGAAAAGCAATTCTTTACTGTAACAAACGGAAAAATGATACCAGGCAGACCCTGTGGGTCATAATTAATATACCCCGCTGTTCTTTTTCAAGGTTACAGGTGTCAATTTTATGATATCCTTCCAATTCATAACGCCCCTAACGGGTGATGTGATGAGGATATGATGTCACTGTTTATCGCTTTATCCTTGATTTGCGATCAAACCAGATCCCTGTGTGTGTGACGTTGATTGACGTGCCCCTGAGCTCATTTAATTTACCATTCGTAAAAAGGTTAAAACCGAAAACGTGACGTTTACCAGATCCGAGGAGCAGTAACAACGAGGGGGAGTCGACCTCCCTCGATGATCGATGATTTTAAAGAGGAGACATACCCAAGGACATTGACGGAGTCGGCTGGTTTGGTGCAGGCCTGAGTGTTCCGGTGGGAGCCGGCACCCTCAGTATCCCACCTCACTGCAGCACAATATGATCCTCTGTGATCGGGGCAATCGGTTTTTCCTAAAAATTAGAAGAAAAGGGCCTGAGAATTCTTATTGTACGCACCCCTCTCTGTGACTGTCCCGTTTCCCTGCCTTACACTGGTCCAGGGCCCTGTTCTGCAATGTGACTGTCCCGTTTCCCTGCCTTACACTGGTCCAGGGCCCTGTTCTTCTGCAATGTGACTGTCCCGTTTCCCTGCCTTACACTGGTCCAGGGCCCTGTTCTTCTGCAATGTGACTGTCCCGTTTCCCTGCCTTACACTGGTCCAGGGCCCTGTTCTTCTGCAATGTGACTGTCCCGTTTCCCTGCCTTACACTGGTCCAGGG
>JAOVYW010005953.1:0-11879 GCA_025775045.1 Hiodon tergisus
CCCCCCCCCCCCCCCCCCCCCCCCCCCCCCCCCCCACTATTAAACAAAACCATGATCATGAAAATCATTTCACACCATTCTAATCAGACTTTAATTCTATTTCTTTGATTTCTCAAAATGCAATTTCCCAAGTCTCAGAGCAAAGACATAAAGAAGTATATTCAGTAGTTGCAAAGTAACTCTGACAGTGCACCCAGTTCAAATGTAATTCTTAGATCCATTTGCATAGCATGTTTGGGACAATATATTGAGGGTTGAATTAAAGAGATTAATCCAGGCAGACCCAGCTATAAAGGAGTAACTTCTCAGAACAGACGTCCTAGCTTTCTCCGCATCCAGGCAGAACTGATAACGGGACGTAAAGGCTCAGCACTACACAAAAATGGGGCCCACGATGTTTTCACTGCGGAGAGCCGGGGAAGGAGATTTTCAAGCTAAAAATAAAGAAATGTCAGAAAGGGCAAGGAGTGATAAAGCTAAACTAACAAGATGTCTGCTTTAGTGACATATTGAGGTTTCTATCCTGTGACAATTGAGGTCAGTGGCGCTCTCACAGCTGTGAATGAAAGCAATGGAATCTTGGAGCATTGCTGGCTATGAACTAATTACTGGTTTAGGAAAAAACTAAAATGTGAGCCAACATAAAACCATTATCACTGAATGACAAAATTGTCAAAGTGAAGCACAGGCTGGAACATCCTATTCTGGATTTGACCTTGCTTGCCCTTCTCTGGCAGTGCTGTGCATGGCGTTCGATAAATGATCAAAACACACTGGCCCACAAAGGGCTGGTCACAGGAGGATCTCGGTGCGTCAGACAGGTCTGCAGGTTCGTGACATAGTGGCCGCGTGGGCTGATTTAATTTCTGTGGGAGAATACAAAATTTTTCCATTAAATGTTTTACAGCTCTGATACGTGTCCCCCTCCTCCCCAGTTTTTTTTTCTTTTAAACTGGGGAGGCATCCCGTTAGAAGACTGAAGGACTGCTGTACCTCGACTACTCCGCGAAACAATTTCCATTCAACCATTAATCACCATGGCCTTAGGATGGCTGACTTGGATTAGCCCACAACATATTGTGATCGCAATCGATCAACTGTTCCAGTTCATTAAATTCTTATTTTTCCCACGATGGCAGAAGTGTAGAAGCTTTGGGGCTTACCATCGTCCCGTGATCTCTCTCTCTCTCTCTCTCTCTCTCCAGGATACGGAGACTGGGTACGGAGAGTGGGACGGGTTGCTGGGTCCTTGGCCAGAAGTTTGGGTTGTTCTCCTATCTTCCATTCCCATTTAACCGTTGGAGAGTAATTTTTTTGTTTTGTTTTTTCGCCACACAACGGCCATATGCACAATCAAAACCAAAACCCAGACTTCTGGTTCTTTCGGAATTGTTCTAGTCACGTTTACAGGTGCTGCCCAGGTAGCCTGAATTCGAACCCAGCACTATGACGCACAAACTATAAAAGGTTTATAGATAACTATTTTTAAATTAAAATATAAATAACCAAATCGTATTTATTTTGCACAAAAAGAGAATGATAAAACGCATCCACTAAAAACAGGGAGGAAAAACTGAAATTGAGAATTTTGAAAATACCGTTTTCATTTATCCTCAAGACACATTCAATCTCATTGCTGTCAAGTCTGTCTCATGAATACCGAGAAAATTGGGTAAGAATTGGAGAAGGAATTCAAAATGCTTTATATATGTAATCGATCAGCATGACTGCCTGTCAGCCAGTGACCCTGTGTCCAATGAACTTATGAATATTTTATGTATTGTATGAATGCTCACATTTCACCCCATACTCGCCAGTTGATTTCTATTACAAGTTTTGTGTGCTGTGGAAAAAGATCCACGGTCACACTGGCCCTCCAATACATCAGGGTATTGTAAAATACAGAAGTGTGGTTAATGGACGTCCGAGGCGTGGCCTTAAAGTGCTGCTTCAGATTAAGGGTAAGGTTGCTGTTTTGTGAACATGTGGGGCAGAGAAACTTTTTCAATTTGGATGACATGAACAGGACACAGGGGTGTTCTGGTCACAGGATGCAGTATTTTCAACCTAAAGGAACCACTGCATACATATATCCAGACCAAAGTCAGTTAACCCAAAACTGCCAAGGTAAAAACATGTGCATGATTTTCGTTAGTCTTTATCTTAATGCCACGTGAGGACTTTTGAAATTAAATGACATGGGTTCAGACGTCAGAGAATAAGAATATATAATTTTATGGATTACGCATTGAAATGGCCACGCTTGCAGAAAAGGTCATATGTCGTGCAATCCTCGTAATTTGTGATGGCAGATGGCTCCAGGTTTTAATTCCTCTCTTGGTAAACACTTGCTTATCCTCTTAACTACAGAGGAATCTTGAACGCAGAACAGATTAGCCATGTTTTCCTGCCACCCTGCAAACTGAACAGAAGTTTGTTAAGTTTTATACTAAGCCTTTCACCCAGTTCCTATGGAAGCCTGATTCTTCCAGTGAGAAATAATCGTGTAAGTCGAAGTAATGAGGAGATTTATTGTAGTAATGATGAACTAAATCAAAGTAACGATAAACTTTCTCAGAATGATAGCTTGGATTTTTTTTTGTCTTTTTTTTTTTTTGTCAAAACGGCGGGAGAAGAAAATAAATTAAACAGGGTGCCTACGCACTAATGATTGGACACCAAAGAATCAACCTGGGATGCAGAAGGAGGCAACTGAGCTGCTTTTACTGGATAAATGGCTACACAGATACACAGATACACTGCATAATTTGTACATTCGTTTTTACAGTCGGTTGAAGGCATACTGACACCAGGAGCGTTTTGAAACCTACATTATACCTGCAATTTATAGCAGTCTGTTACAGCAGTAACCACTATGCAAATGCACGGTCATTAGAAAACACTTGTTGCAGAGTGTTACGCAATACTTTGTTGGCCCCCTTTTGTTGTGCACCTCCAGTGATGGCTTTTTAATGAAGACCTTTAATTATGGGTAACGGGAACGGCCTGCGCTTGGTTATGTCGCCGTTTTCCTTTCCGGTGGCGATGGTGATCTAATGGAACGGGAAGTCTCCGCTGTGACTGTAACGGGAGCTCTCCGATGGTGCTGGATTGAGGCAGGGGGCCAGGGCCATTATCTGTCTGGGCACTATATCAGTGCCCATAGAGCTATTCAAAGGAATCGCAGGTTTCTAAGCTATCAATTTAGCAATGAAGCATTGGAGTGAAGATTTAAAAAAAGTTCTGTTCTTCATTTGCTGACAGATGGGGACGTTGATAAAAGGCTTCTATACTTTAAAGTTTGTATAAACATTCTTAATTCTAAAATGCCAAAATTCTGAAGTGTATTAACTCCAGTCTACAGTCAATAGCGGACCCATCTGATGTGTTTTGTCAGATGCTAAAAAAATCCTTCCTTAGCCTCATTGGCAGAGGCTCATTCAGACAGCCTCATTCGCTTGGCGTAACCTTCAGATATATGTATGCAGTTCACAAACAATTTGTCTCCTGACAGTCTGGTATAAAATAAGCATTCAGTTGTAAGGCGAAACAAAATGGATTCACCTTCTTGTATAACATTTTGTTCATATTAGGTGTCTGATTAACTGTAGTCTTTTGGCTCTTATGACAATAAAATCTGGACATATTAGACAGAACCTCTCCTCTAAAACAGCTGTCATTTTCTCTAGAATGGAAGTCCGCCTGCTTTTGTCGTGCATTTAAAAGGGTGAGGGAACAGATTCCAATTCTTAAAGGTAATTTCTATCGTACCCTTGTCATGCTAAGATAATGGAAACTGTTTTGTAAAAGCAATTTGACTTCTTTCTAGAAAGTAATGTCGGTCACATTTTCGTGCTCGGCGTCAGTGTAATACAGCAGTTCTGAAAGGTCTTGAATGATATTACTTTGAGCCTTGATTACTTTCAGCCGTGAGTGTATTACTGAGGTCAGGCACTGATGTTGGGTGATTAGGCCAGACTCGTGGTTGCTGTTTGAATTCATCCCAAAGGTGTTCAATGGGGTTGAAGCCAGGGCTTTGTGCAGGCCGGCCAAGTTCATCCACACTGAGCTATACAAACCATTTCTGTATGGCCCTTGCTTTATGCACGGTGGCGTTGTCATGGTGAAACGGGAAAGGACTATCCCCAAACTGTTGCCACAGGGTTGGAAGCACAGAATCATTTTAATCTGTATCTCCGATAAGATTTCTCATCACTGGAACTAAAGGACCTAGCCCGACCCATGAAAAACAGCCCCAGACTGGGACATGCGTGCAGACGTTCGTATCTAAAACATTAGGATAAGCAACCAAATGAAAACGAGAATCTTGTCCGTCAACCTTTCAATTTTCCGTACGTTGGGATGGGATGAGCCTGCCACTTCTGAGAACAAAGACTCTCGAAACCTCGAACGGCCTTGCATATTAAATGTCTGAGATGTCTGAAGCGTCTGCTTTTCAAAAGGGGCGGATAGGAGAAATTTAACAATCTCAGGTATTGAACGAGGTGAGTTGAGAGGGAATTAATAATTGATTGACTTCTCAGTCTGTAACTGCAAATTATTTGAGTCACTCTACTAAAAGATATCCAGGTACAAAAACATCTTTTGATACGGTGCTGATGTATCCGACTTGCTACAATAAAAATTGTTATGTTATTGTGTTATTTTCCAGTCTGCACACCATATGTAATTATTAGGGGGTTTAAATAATTAGAAGTTACTTGTGCATCAATTTAGCAAAGGTATTTGTGAATTAAAAGCAAAACTCAACACTTCATTGCGTACGAATAAAAAACATTTGGGGGTAGAATGACACTAATTGATCATTCACTACCCTACCAGCGGCGGCAAACTTAACGGAGTTTTTGAACGCTTCCCTTTCTGTGCTTGTCAAGTCAATCTGCCCCTAAGTGTTGAGATGGCACCTATTCATCAAGTGGTCCTCACTGATTCAGGAACAGATTTCAGGAAGACAAGTTAACCCCGTCATTTCCACATCAGCCGGCCTGGTGGCAATGCTGGTGACATACATGGAAATTTGGCGCCAGCAATTAAATTTTAGGCAACATCCTCGTCTGTCCTTTTATACATTAAACATGTTTTTTCAAACTGAAACCAACACTGCTGTGAAAACAGCATTTATTGTGACATTTATATCTTTACTTTTGCTGTTAGCACTGTGGTTGCTACTGAAGTGGAACTGCAGAATTGCAGCCATATTCTCTTCTTTTAGATGTTGGGGTTCTTTTCTCTGCTCAACGCCAAGTTTGTTGAAACTCTTCTCTGCTTCAGCTGAATTCAAGGGGAGAAATCCGGACGGCAACTGAATGCTTAGACAGGGCTTCAGGGCTGTCCGACTATGGACCTTGAATCTTCTCGTTTGGGCTGGTGAATTAAAGCATCGCTGAGCAGGGAAGGTCATTTGTAAACCAGGTATAAACGACCAGGAATGGACCGATCCAGCACTAAAGACAATCCTTTGTAAGTATTCCAGTGAATCACAGGCTGATTGAAACAACCATTTGAACGCATTTGTCAATGTTATATACACTGCCAAGCAAGCAGGCTGGTGCATGTCACTATTGCCACATTTAAAATATTAAAAACTCCCCTGGTTATTTTTGAACGTATATTCCCGTTTTCTATCGTTGGAAATTAACAAAGTACACCCCATGCAATTCCTCTTGTCCTGTAGACGTTCTTGAGAAGAGAGGAATAAAGTAAACCTTTAAAACAAACTAATCCACATTTTCTAAGGAACTTTGTCTGTGTGCAGGTCTTACCAACCATTCACCTCCAAAATTAATTAAAAAGCTCATTAAAAAACAATAATAAAAATAATATTGTAATTATTCTTCCCCTATCTCTACTGATAAAGGGTCGTCAGCACATTATGACAACTGCGCGAGCAAAGAGAAGGGACAGGCTTTTGTTCAGGGATGCAGTATTCTTCAGATTCTTGACAGTACGGATCCAGAGTCCCTCTGTTAGAAACTTAACAGCAAATTATCATAAACTGCACATTGATTGACTGTGAGCACTCTTCATAGTAATTCACACAACTATCACTTAATTCACACTTAATATCCCAGCAACAGCAGCCATGTTATTTGCAATGTTGTCAACATCAGACAGGTTAACTGATGAAGCCCACAGTAACCATGTGGGTAGTTATAGAAACCACTGATTTGCTGTATGGTCTCTGTCTATGTATATTGCATGGCAGTGAAGTCGTTAAAAACTTTGCCTCTGAAATGGTCATCTGGCTGGCTGAGGATACAATGTTATTTATGAGAGAGCTAAGTTTAACATGTTGTCAAGGACAGCGCAAAAAGTTTATAAGGCTTCACAGCAGTACATTCACTCTTGGAACACTGCCAATTTAAAAGAAAGAATTTGAAAAGGATCATGGTGGGCATTCTAGACAGTAGGACACACAAGGCCCAGACTTCACATTAAACAAACCGCAAGGCAAAATAAAAACAAATTCCTGAAGGAAAGACTAACAATTGACCAAAATCGGAATTTGGCAAGGACGGCGTGCTATTGATGTGAACAATGACAGCAGCAGGAATGGCTCTCGATCCCGGCAAAAAGTAGTCAATGCCTTAACTAACATGTGCAGCAGACGTGCACGGAGATCTGGCCGTGACTCACTACCTGGGAAAATGTGTTCTCCCTTCAGCGCACCACTGAAAGAACAAGTTGTGCTGTTGGAGAGTTTCAATCACAGGTTCTCCTCGTGTGCCAGCACACTATTTGCTAAGGCTGTGATTTGGGTAGCAGCAGATGCTTCCCCTCAGGGATTTGGCACATGTCGTCTCACAGGAGGAAGCCGATGAGACCTGGAGACCCATCACACACGTCTCCAGAGGTCTAACGGATGCCAAAGAAAATGTTCAGCCCATAAAGGGAAAGGATGTGTTGGCAGTCACATGAGCTTTTTCCCATTTTATCGTCTGGGTCTGCAGGTCCTGAAAATTTTCATGGATTTATTTGCTGTGGAAACGGAAGACCCAGGCTCCCTATTTGTTTGTTGCCTCAGCTTCAGTTGGGACAGCAGCAGTTTTTATGCAGTCGTGTCAGCTCCTAAAGAGGTCTTTGCCAGACACAGCAGTCTCTGATACTGGATTGGCATTCAGAGGTGTTGCCATTTGTAAATACTTGCGTACTCGGTGAACATTGATTGCTTCTACAGAGAGAGAGTCGGGTGCTGTGGCTTGCATTATAAAGCCATAGGGCTGGCAAGGAGACCTTCCGTTACTAGTCAATTGAATGTAACAAAGCGGGATGACCCAACTGACTTTGAGCATTGTATGATCATCACCAGAGGCGGCAGTTCCAGCTTATCAAATGGCCGCCCTCCTGGGCCTTTCAACCGTGACCATGTCTGGGATTTACAGAGAATAATCTAGAAAGATCACCGGGGACTGTTTTTATTGGTCTAAGGCACTGGCGAGTCAGTCTGTTCACTGCTGCTTACTCAGCTTCTTGCAAGTAACTCTTCCATTGCAAGCTATGATGCTAATGCTATGACGCTAATGCAAGTGGCTAAATGGACCAAATTCCTGTATGTACAGGCCACCACCCAACAGTATGCAAACAGACGTCCGGTCAAGGATCTTCCATCTCGCCTTGTCTCGGTGAACTACACCTCTACAGTTATTGCAGTTACCACTGGCGATCAACATGACCTGACGACAATTGATTAAATAGTTTTAGTTGCCTCAGGATTGCTTCAAGTGCCAAACTTTCCACGGTTTTGTCAGCGACCTTGCGATATGCCTGACACAGGTCCCAAAGCCCAGAGCTGAAGCTAATTTTAATCGCACATTTGATTCCTCGTCTCGGGGTAGCAGTTTCATTTTGACAAGATAACTATCATGATATGTTTCCCCTCTCACTCAAGATGGATTTTCATTCCTACCCTATTGTGCATAACCTGGAGTTTTATGACAACTGGACCAGTTTGGCTTGAAATAAATTAAGAATTCTGATAAATAATAATGAAAGGAAAGTCTGTCTATCCTGTACCAAACTGAATGTCCAGAAGTCAAAGCATACGCCCATGCCCATGCGTTGGCAAGAAGATTCTACCCACTGCTGTTTGTTGCGGTTTGTTGCGACAACCCTAGACACAGTCATGAATGAAAAGCCCAGGAGGGCGACGGTTCTATCAGACAGTAGGCATGTCACATCTACGCCTAGCCCTTCCCCAGTCTACTGCCAGAGATCAGCTTCTCCTGAATACTGATTGTTTCACCCTTCCTCAGCGTAATGAGCAATTGTTCAATTAACATTCCACAAACACCATGTGCTCTTGTTTGTCCTGTTCTCTTCTCATTGGTTCAGAATCTTAATCGCTGGTATCCCGCTTCCCACTCCTCTGCTTATAAACCCCTCTGTAACTTCCAGTCACTGTTTAATCTTAGACATACCTTGCCAAAGTGTTTATAAGCACTAATGCTGTGAGTCCATGGTTGATTATTGTGACCCTACCTTTTGACCTGTTTGCCTGTTCCTTTGACCATCGCTACTTGGATTGCCCTCTCTGTGTTTGCTAGTCGTTCGACCCATTTACCTGCCTCTTTGACCACGACTCACGGACTTCCTCAGACACTCTCGTTTGCCGGCTTTGACCCTGGTCTATTTCCAGGTTTTGTGCACCTCCGCACTTGGGTTCCTATTCCCTATCAGTCAACCCCCACCCCCGTGACAAGGCACCTGAAGCATTAATCTGTCAGGGAAGCTGTACTTTCCCTGTTGAGTGCAATCACAAACAGCAATGAACAGATCTACTCTATAATGACAATTTCTGAAGTCAGGTAGACGAGATGGAGAAACATTATTACTGCATGTTTTAGAGCAGAAGAGTCCTGCTGGATAAAACGGAAGAAAAGGATTGAAGAAGAAAAGCCTCTGTTTAGTTTTTTTTAACCACTGCCAGGATGTGTCCTGAGACTATATTATAGCTTGCATTGAAGTCTGATTCCTCAGGAAGGTGTCCCTGAGACACGTGAGTCACACTGACAGAAGCAACAACAAACAGCTGTCTGCTTTTATATGGCAAATTAAAAAGTGTTAATCCTTGCCTCACTTACATCGTGGAATCTGAATTTACTTACCTTTTTTATGATGAAAACCTCTGCTGGAACACCTAGTAAAGCACAATTCCTGGAGTAAAGTTAACTGCATGTAAGAGAATGGATTCAACTCTAGTCAGGGACGTTTAAAGCTATTAATCTCAATTAATTCAATGGCCTAAATGAATTTTGCTAAATAAACTAAATGGGTGTTTAAACAGGCTACAGATTTAATATTATAGTTTCAAAATGTAGTCAATTACATGTTTTAGTATTTGTAACTGCAAAACGACTCCTATTTTTAATTCATTTGCTATTGCTGATATCACTAGTAGGCATGGAGTTAAAACCATGAGCCCTGCTACGTGGGTGAGGAAGTAAGACTGTGGTCCTCTGACCCTGCTTTTCGTGATTTTAATCTTGTGCACGATTGACCCGTTTCTTGTTAATAATCCAGCGGTGCGCATAATTCTTTATGATTGGACTAATCAATTTGAGCTGCCAGTTCTTCAAGTGTCAATTGACAATAGCGATTCCAGAAGGAGATGGGTCCGGTGACAAGAACCCTCGAACCGGGCGAATCAATGCAAGCAGATTCTTCCATTTTGTTTTTACACTTTTAGATTATTATTATTTTTTTTTTTCCATGTTTGGAAAACATTAAGGTTGACTTCCATAAAGGTAAAAGTTTATATATATATATATATATATATATATATAATTTAAATATCTACTTATCTACCTTTCTGGGCTTACTCTTCAGAACCAGACTTTCCCCGTCAACGTCAACCGTCCGTACAAGAGCTTAGATGCCAGGACATAATATTCTAATTTGGAGCCAAACGGAGCGTCCCAAACTGAATGACGAATAAAACCATATCAAGCATATTGGGGACAATTCATGCTGAGGCAATGATTCATATTTGGGACCCTGAGGGTTATTATTTTTAGTTTGAGATTTGACCCTGAATGAAGTGTGTTCTGTCCACCCTCAATGGGAGCTAACCCTAACACAGAAAAAGGGATATGTCACTTGTTAAAACGCTGGTACAGTAGGAATCGCTTATGCTTCTTAGTGAGTGGATGATGTGACAGGCTGGAGTTTTTTTCACACGCCCAACCACAATGAACAGTCAGTTTGACTCCAAGCTACTGACATTAGATAATCGGTTTAAGTGCATTCTTGCGTTAGAGGGCATTTAAATTACATCAAACGTTTTTTAAAGGATCCTAGTAATACAATAAGAAAAAACAAAGTACATTACAATTTATACATTCTGCTTCAGGTTCAGAGCTGTTCAGTGCATTGATGAATAAAATACATTTTTATTTAACTATTTTTACTTCAAACCATTGATAGTTTTGTTACGGAGTTATGAAACGTGTAGGGCGCTGAAAAAAAAAAATCCTTGACTGCTGCCACCCAGGTGCCTCCTGAGAACCTCTGCAGACTTCATGACCAATCGCATCTCTTGGGTCAAGAAATGTATGATTGATTAATTTCAATATCCTATGGCAATGTTTTGGTCATTACATTTCAGTCTACTTTGACTTAAGTCTGTCTCCAGTAGATGAAAAATGCAGATATCTAAGAAAGCGAGTGACAGGAAATGGAACTTCTCTCATTTTTATTTTAAGCAGCTCAGACACACCATTGAGAACTGTGATAATATTGTGTGATCACTGTGTTAGCTGGAGAAACCAAACTGAAAAGAATCTGAAATCAGTTGTGATCAATTGCCTGTTATCGCTGTTAGCCGGCTCATTTTATCACTTGGCGAGGAAGAATGTGGCCAGATAGAAGAACGAAGAGGAGGAGGTTTGGACTCATCTGGTCTGGTTAGTTTTGGACTGGTTTGGTCTGGTCTTCACTTCTCTTTGGTTTGTAGTTTCTTTTTGAACTATTAATCACAATTAAAAGAGAGGTACTGTAAGCACAGATCTACTTAGTTTTTTTCCCCCCCCCCAAATAAAGCCAAGAAGAAAAAAAATCAAGGATATTTTATCTATGCAACACAAGGCTAATTGATACTACAAAGAGGAAGTCTGGTATCAGGATTGGACAAAGGGCATATAGATATGCTCCGATCGGTAACTAACTGGATGTGTTGAAACGCTTTTACCCAGGCACAGAATCTCTCATTGATCACATTGTCCACTGGTGATTGGCATTGCACCACATAACTCACCATCCTAGATTTGTTTTTTTTTCATTCAAAATCAGTCGTCTGAATCCCCAAAGAATAAAAATGCATCGCATTAATTTAAAACCATGATTCAAATTTGATTATTTCCATTATTTGTATTGCCTTCTCTGCAAGATTTAATCATTACTTTATTATATGTTCAACGTGAATAACAACCTTTAAGGCCGTTTTGGTGGACATTAATTATTAATCTCCTCTGTGTGTTTGATTGATTTTCCAGATTTTTTGTTACCATTTCATGAATATCTTTGGTAACTATAATATGTGTTCTGAAATGGCCTTGCCAGGTTCAAGGTATCCCCGTTTCAAGCATTAAAAAGGAATGTAAATATGGTGGGGGGGCAACAGAAGTTTAATAATTCAATATATTGAATTACTACAAACTTGAACCGGTGAAGTGAGTGAATGTCTTCAGGTTCACGGGGGAAACACAAGCTGGTGAAGTATGCGTGTGTGAGTGACTGTGTTCAGGTTCTCCAGGGGAAACACAAGCTGGTGAAGTATGCGTGTGTGAGTGACTGTGTTCAGGTTCTCCAGGGGAAACACAAGCTGGTGAAGTATGCGTGTGTGAGTGACTGTGTTCAGGTTC
>JAOVYW010005954.1:0-11877 GCA_025775045.1 Hiodon tergisus
TCATATATATATATATATATATATATATATATATATATAATTATCGTTTTCGATGTCCACCTTAGTAATACAACATGGGAGCATGTTCGGCAATGTATATTGTACACTATGGAAGGGCTCTGTTCGAGACTAGAGTCATCAGGTGGTTCTCAAACCATTTGATTGTCCTGAGCTATAAACACGCAGTGATATATTTCTTACTCATGCTACCTTTACTGTTTTCTTCATTTAACTTTCAACGTTGTACGAATCCGGATTATTTTGTGCTATTGGATTTCGATAATTAACCCGCACACATACAAGTAATCAATTGCGGTTGCTGGTGGAATACGTCGTGCTGCGAAACGGCCGTTTTCACGACTGTTTATGCCGTAAAAGAGTTGTATTCGCACTTTTCACCCTGTACAGGCACTAAGGTGCATTCAATCCATCGAAATCTAGCATTTATTCGACGTCATTTGCGTTTTTATTAACATAAAATAAATCAACTGCCAGTTCTTAAGCATGAATTCTACTACAACTCATTCAATTTCGACGTACCCCACAGTTCCTCTTTCTAATGGTCTGCAAATACCAATACTTGGATTAGGTAAGGTATTGACTTATAGTTAATATGTCCAATCAGGTATTTTATGTCGTTAAATGCTTTGCAATCTCACATTCACTGTTTCGCTACACTGTGTGTAATGAAATTTACGTTTCTACGCAATCTGTGCTGTTTTCTTTCATTAATGCTCGGTCTTTTGGTCCCTTTTACCCTTATGACAGAGTCTAGAAAAACTTCGTATTTGAGAGCGTGTGCATTGTATTCTTACTGAATACAATATTCTTGTCTATGTTATTCTTGGAGTTCTTTATTTTTTAAAGCTTTAACAATTGGTCTATATATAAATACGAACACGATTGAAAACACACACAAAGCTTTGACGAAGGTCAACAGTCTCACGCACACGACGGCAGAAAATCACACCCGAAGATATTGCTGATAAGATGACTGTCTTCTAACAGTTATTAGTGTTTGTTGGGGCCCTTCGGCAGTATCAGTTATAAACTGCCATGTGTAACTTTACATGGGAATTATGCTTTCCCCCCCTTTTCTTTTTCCTTTTTATGAAACCAATGGAACATAGTCTTTAGAAATCTGCATAAACTAATTTAGTAAATCTATTTGATATTTATTTATACTATCGTTTTTTGGTGAATATGCTTGGGGATTTCTTACAATATTTACTGTGAGAGAGGTGGCTAATATTGTAATTTTACAATAGAAAACCGATTGAGAGAAGCAGCTGGGTGTCCGGTTCCCACTGGATTGGGTGGCTGTGAGTGTATGAAATCTGTTGTGTCCTGAGGTGAAGATTCTGGGTTCTGGAAATTTTGAAAAACCAGAGTTTACGCCTGCTAGCTACCCCAGCATCAAATTCCCCGCCAACCTATTGTTGTTGCCACATCTACTTTTCTTTAGAAAGGGTTGGAACACGTCCATTTATGAGAGAACTTATTTCTGGCCAGAAAAAGTGTTGTTTTCGTAAAGCCAGGAGGGGGGTGGGGGGCGAACTAGCTCCCGCTGGCTGGATTTTGACCAGAGGCCTATCTGGGGGGGGGCAGCGGAGAGCCCCCTAATATGGACATTAGGACATTCGCTGTTTCTCACGTCTGGCTAATATGCGTAGGATGTAGAAATGACGGAGAATGCAGAACCAAGGGAACCAAGGCTGTTTTGGTACTACTCTAGCTACGCTGCAGTTTCGCTCCGTAGACCAGACTGAAATTACGTGGCTGTAGTTGCTCCCATTGCCTGCATTTGTGAAGTAGTCCAACCAATTAAAGGTTAAATGTCACAACCAAGCTATTGCTACTAGAAATCACTACACAAGGAATAAGATAAGGGATTTTGTATTTAGTTATGGCCGTTATTGTAATGTTAAGTTTTTTTTATTTTCTAGTTAATGGTTAAAGTGTAAATTGGTTATAATGTAGAGGGATGAGATGTCTTTATTTTGGGTGTCATCCATTTTGTTTGGATTGTTGTTTTAAAACCTCCTGTGAGGTTAGGAGGGAATGCCTACACTTATTTCTTGTGTGGTAACAGCTACTTCTCATAGCTACTTCTGGCTACTTGCAAAGTTCTCATAAAAACGTCCTCAAAGCTATCACCTCCTGTCTTTTGAGTTGGGTTTCATTGTTTTTGAGTAAAAAAAAGTCATGAAAAATCAGGGTGTCCGACGTTCACTGGAACCACAGTTACTTTTTTAGTGGTAAACCAATAATAAGTGCGGACACTCCTGATTACGTACAGTGTGTGCAGATTAATTCCTAGTGCGTGCTACCTATTGTTATGCTATTGGAGCGAAGTCATTGTGCTAAAATAAGTGCAGGGCAAATGCGTCAGTATAGCTCTTAATGAACAAAAGCGTGGATGTTTCAGTTGGTATTTTCTGCAAAGCTCTATTGTGGATCACTGTGCAAAGTAGAGATAGAATCAAGACCAGAATGACTGCTAATGCTGCTCTGTCCGGATAGTGGCACGGGGCAGGGAGATTCCAGGAGCTTGTCTTATTTATCTGTGCCCTAACCACTCAACCAGCTGGGTTCATTGGGTCAAGCAGGCAAAGTGTGGGCTCAGCCAATCTGAGTGTTTGTCTGAGTGTTTGTCTGAGTGTTTGTCTGAGTGTTTGTCTGAGTGTTTGTCTGAGCGTTTGTCTGAGCGTTTGTCTGAGCGTTTGTCTGAGCGTTTGTCTGGGAGTTTGTCTGGGAGTTTGTCTGGGCGTTTGTCTGGGCGTTTGTCTGGGCGTTTGTCTGGGCGTTTGTCTGGGCGTTTGTCTGGGCGTTTGCGTGTCTGGTGTTCCCCTGACTTGACTCACCCTGGAACATTATTTACGTTTTTTTACACATGCAAAGCCGCTATGTTTAAGGGGCCCAGCTAAGGGCACAGCAGTTATGTAACATGTTGCGTAAAACAAATTCGGTCCACTGGTGAAGTCTATTGTGTTTGTCTTGGCATTTTTGCCAAGTTTTTTTTTTTTATTAACAGGAGGTTTTTTAGTACACTGTGTTCATGGTTCTCTGTTATAATTTTGGACCATGTTTTTGCGCCTGGTCCCTTTTAGCTATTCAGTGCTTGGTGCGGTTCATCAGTTATTGTGGAGTTTGGTTAAAAAAAGGCCATCTGACGAGGTCATGGAACAAAATCCACAGGGCAATGTGAACGCAACGCTCAACAGGACGCTTTTTTTACTCTATTCTGAAATAAAGCCCAAGGACGTATCAGTATTATTCCGTCGGAGTGTTTGAACTTAATTTGGCCATTTCATTTGAGGTTTTCAGTGTTTTTCACTGGTTTAAAGACAGCCTGGACTTCCAGGGAGATCGCATAGTTTCAGTGGCCTCCGTAGATAACAGGATGCTCATTTCCGCACTGATTGGATTACGGTTCAGTAAGTTCTCTAACTTCAGGAATGTGCTGAGGTACGTACGTAAAGGATGCACGTGTAAAGGCTGAAGAAACCACTCTCACAGTAGCCTGACGATGCCCTGAAAAACGGTACAGCACGCCCATCTTTCCACTCCTCCTCCTCAATCTGTTTCTGCCGTGTCGTCTGATCGCCGTGGCACCACGGAGCAGTGGCTCTCAGTCTGGCATCCTGCGTCTCCTGTGCCTCTGTTCCCTCTCACCTCCCTCTCACCTCATCCCCCCACCAGGGACGTCGCATCACGGCGGGTACTCGCACCGGGCCGTGGTGTACGCTCTGCGGGAGTGCGGCCTGCGGCACGTGGACACCGCCAGGCGCTACGGCTGTGAGGACCGGCTGGGCGCGGCTCTGCAGGAGAGTGGCGTGGGCCGCTCCCACCTTTGGCTCACCAGCAAGCTGTGGCCGGGAGACTACGGCTACCAGAGTGCCAAGGAGGCCTGCCGGGCTTCCTGTCGGCGCCTCGGGGTGGACTACCTGGGTAACGCACCCGAGCGGGATCATGGCCGACACTCCCGTTTCAATGAAAACGTAGCAGTAATAACCTTTCTTTTTAAATTCAAATTTCTGTCTAAAATGTTCCGGCTTTTCCTTTGAGGACATTTGAACACATTTTTGGGGCACAAGGAACACAAGTCATGTTTCAAACTGGAAAGGGAATTTTAGGATTTAGTGTGTTTGTGAATAAAATTTTCTCTGGCACCACTTCACACCATCAAAAAAGGACGTTGCCCTGTTGTTTTGAGTGTGAGGCACAGCCGGGCTGAACGTGCCGCGGGCCAAAACTGCCCGGCTCTCCATGAACTACCACAGGCCTCTTGTTAAACGTTGGCTGCTTAAATACCTCGTCCCACCTTGAATGCCCTGTTTTAGGATAGAGGAAATGGAACAAAGGGGGGAGGGAGTGGGTAGAAACCAGTGAGCAGTTTCCTGAGTACAGGCTGATCCTTGGAATGTTCTGAAGAGGGGTTGTGGAAATCAATTGATGCTGAAGCTCTTGTTTTTCTAACTTATAATGGAATGATTTTGGCAATAAAATGTCTGCTTTACTGCAGTGTATTTGCCAATAGTTAAATGCGTATCTGTAGTAAATAATATTTCGTTCATTAAAGTAAAAAAACCCAAAAACATTTATTTATTACATGTGTTTTAAAAGTATCAAACCCAATGCAGTGTAGTGTTTCTATGGCTTAAATTACCCTTTTCTGTGTCCTGAGTTTTCCTGAAACTCTTCCTTAAACGGTTAGTAACAACAGTTGTAATAAATGCGGACTTGCTGTAGGCTGGGTCAGTATTCTGTTTACCATCTAAGACTCATTTTGAAAAATAAACTTGAGCGGGAAATAGAAGTAGTTTCAGATAAATGCAGGCATGACGTGAAGGTAAAATGTGCGGTGGAAAGCTAAAGGAAGTGTCAGAAACTAAACGCGTTTACAAAGATAGCACAGTGACTGTGAGATTGTGGTTTGATGGAACCTCTTTGCACTTTGATGACATTCTCATACTCATGTCCACAATGATGTTGCAGATCTGTATCTGCTCCACTGGCCCGACTGTGGTGTGTCAGGGCGGTCCAACAGGGAAGTTCGGACGGAGACGTGGCGAGCCTTGGAGGAGCTGTATGATGAAGGTACCGCAGTCTGACCTCCTGGGTCACTACAGATCCATTACGTACTTCAGTCTCAGTCTCACCCAAGCTTCTCCGCTCTGACAAACGCTGACTCCCTGTCCTCCTGCACTCATAACTTCCGTCTGGTTTTGGTGAACTCCGAAGACCCATAGTTAATCATCAACCTGGGGATGGACCTTTTCGACATGTTTTTTCTTAAGGACCATTCTCTCTCATCACTTCCTGTCTGCCTGCGCAGTTCTATCACAAAAGGAAGTAACAAATTAAATATAAAAGTGTATAAATACACACGCACACACACACACACACGTACGTGCCATAAGCTGAGCTTTGCGTAATGGAATTGGGTAAATGAGGAATCTGAGTGTGTCGGGCGGTTTGTGATTCTTTGGGGTTCAGGGAAGGATTGTGGCTGTGTTCGTGCACACCCACCACGGTATAACATAATGCTACAGTCGAGTAAAGGTTTGAAACCGTGATCCTGCGGATTTGCATGATCTCTCTAATTGGTGGATGACCTGGTAACACTTTTTGTGGATTTTGGGACTCGGACTGGATTACTTGTGACCCGCGTGGCGGCTTGTTTGTTTTGTTTTGTTGATTAAATCATTGAAGAGAGCAGGCCACAAGGAGACACTGCCCTGAGTGATCATTTACGGCTTGGGTTAATTACCAAGCCGCTTGGACTCGCGCGACAGCTTGGCAAGACTGCCTAGCCTCCGTTAACAATAACAATCGGCAGAAATGTGCCAACTAAGGAACAGCAGCTGTGGTTTCGGGTTCTAGTCTCTCCGTTTCTGCAGTGATGGTTGTGATCCGGCAGGTGAATGGGAGGGACCCAGTCGTTACCTGAATTTAATTCAATCAATTGCAAGAAATTCTCTTTACTTTTACCATGGTATTACAGGAATGAAATGGTATCAACAACATTGGTTCAACCGCAAAACATAAATCGGGGAGGATGACAGAACCTATTGTATAGCCCGTTTTTTACGTGACCATGTTGACGTGTGTGGAATTTGTGGAAATGGTGAATGGTCCTAATCTCTCCACTTGAGCTACGTCGTTAATAAAGCCTTGGATTCTCTTGTCCTGCAGATTTCCTGCTGATATGCCGTCCCGTTATGTTATTGACGACGGGAACACTGTGTTTTCTGTGGGCAGCTACTGAGTTCTCCGTCTTACGGGCACACTCCTTCACCACACATCCTTCTGATGTATTCATTTTCCCAGTCCTTCCTGTCTAGTACACATTGCCAGTAGAATCAACATTTGTTCATTTGGTTATTTCACTATTTTGACATTCTGGAATTTGACATACCTATACTCCACCATACATCCTTTCTCCTTTTTGTTACCTATTGGTTCAACCGAAGCACTAGTATTTATTTTATAGCAATGTACGTGGTTGGTTAAGGATCACACTCATTGGAAATGGTTATACTTTTCTGATCTTCCTTTGTGAAACCGGTGATATCAGTAAATGCAATGCAATACAATGAAGAACCATACAGCCATATAACCGTTTTAGGTCTTCCAGACCTATTTACATGACAATGTGCCATCTCTGATTTTTATCGATTTATTTGGCAGGGTTGTGCCGTGCAATTGGGGTAAGCAACTTTCTTGTTCCTCACCTGCAAGAGCTGAAGGAAGACTGCAGTATTGTACCGCATGTCAACCAGGTGAGCGTGTTTGTGTCTGGTGGTACTGACATAAGTTCACCCGTGACTGCATGATGGCCTAACCGCCAAGGCTAGTAGTCTTGTGTGTGTTTCACGTGTGTGTGCCTTGCCAATAGAGGAAGTAAAACTCTTGCCTAACACTTCCCTGTGTTATTTGATTTGTTAATCTGGGTTGTCTGCGAGGGCTGGTTGTATCCCATTGAGCCCTCCCACCATCGGTAGTTGTTAATCAGCTTTGCGGTAAAACCTCTGACTCACATTGAACTGTGACCACATGTGGTGTTTAAGGGGGGCATTCCATCAAAGACTATGCCGTGAATCCGTTTCTCAGATTATTTAAAGCACGAAATTTCTCTGAAATGTTTTTTCTTTTTTAGTGGTGTATGCTAGTGGTTGGCACTTTTAATAAAGTTGTGATGGAATGAACTTTATTAAAGCAAAGAAAGTGTGCGTGTCAACAGTAGGCGTCCTGCAGACAGGCCATCTGTGTTTTTCATGCCACTTATACACCAAAGCACATGACACAGCAGAGTAAAGACTATTACTCGTCAAACAATTGAAGCTGAGTTTCCATAGGAACAACATACTGGCTCGCGTCACGTCTGCCTTCTTGGAAAGAGAGGATGTGAGACAATCCTTTCTGTCTGACCAATGAAGCGGCGATGTGAGACTGGAGGCGTTTCATATGGATCACTGCCACGCTAACAAGCGTTAATATAAGAGGGATCACTGCTAGTGTCCCGCTAAGTACAGGTGTTGGTTGGTAGGAAGCTCCAAAGACTGTCCGGTACTCCTGATCACCCCACCCACTGAGGCATTTACAGACGGCCCAGGTGGTTATGACCATGGATGTCTGCTCTATGAGGTCACTTCCTGTACTGTAACACCGATGAAAGCTTGCTGGGATAAGGGAGACTAGGGAACATATGGAAATTTGCATATTCTTTTAGAAATTTCGGTCAAAACTGAGAATGAAATTGAGTATGGCACTCGTTTTAATGTATATTAATTAAATTCTGAATAATTCATATATTCAATAATAATGATTTAAAGTATTGTTTGTTTAAAATTTAATTGAAACAACTATCTGATGGCAGAGTTTGCAAAAAAAGAAAAAATGAATTCCGGTAACCTCAGGTTTGTGGAGCTAAATGTGGAGCTAAAATGCTATGTTATTGTGAAAAAAGTTCAGTCAAATACAGAGATCACACCCATCTCTAAGAGACTTCAGTATATGTTCACCCAGTGAACATCAGCTTTTTGGCCCTACTTTAATTAATACAATTATCGAGCCTTTATGAGAACAACTCTTCCCGGAGTAAGCCTTTTCCAGTGATGAGGCTCCTCTTAAGCAGCAGTGTGTGTGTGTGTGTGTGTGTGTATATGAGAGGGATTAATTTTCCCTTTTGTTGAACCCTTTGAAGGCTTTCCAGTAAGCTTCCTCGCTGATAAGGCCTGCCGTAAAAGCACAACCAGGCCTAGGTTTTACACTTGCAGTAGAGTGGGCTGTTTGGCTGCGGTTTTTCTGTGATCAAACTCCCTTCAGTCTCTTCTCACTGACTCTACCACAAGCTTTCTTCATCTGTTAACGAGTGTGCTGTTAATGTTTCCGTCTGTGTTGCGTTCCACGTGTCTAATGCACGGCAGCCTGTTATTAATGGATCACAGGTTAAATTAAACCCAGGTGTGGGTGCCAGTGTTGCCTTTTCCACATTAAAAACCAGCTGTTCCAATGTGGCGCCCTACTCTCCAACTTAAACGATGACCTCCGCCCCTCAGGTGGAGTACCACCCTTTCCAGCAGCCCCAGGACCTGATGGAGCACTGCCGGCGTGAGGGGATCGTGTTTGAGGGGTACTGCCCACTGGCAAAGGGCGAAGCTCTCACCCACCCCTGCATCCTCCGGCTGGCTGAAAAGTACGGGCGCACCCCTGCGCAGGTCTGCATCCGATGGAGCGTGCAGGTGCGTCTCCAGGACCTCCGCGAACCACCCAATATTCCACACGATGCGACGCTGGAAGCGCGTAGCGTTTCCTGATCTTCAGTCTGTCATTTTTCTCTCTCTTGCTGACATTGTTCGTCTCCTGCCGCTTACTTGACCCGTCTCTTCAGAACGGGGTCGTCACCATTCCCAAATCAACCAAGGAAGAGCGGGTTTTGGAAAACTGTCAAGTGAGTACATTTTCACTCACCCTTTTTGAATAAATGATGGAGAAAGTAAAGATGTTTAGTTGACTACATACAAGTTATTTCCTGTCCAGCTGAAACGGGCAGCTCACTCGTTAAAATCCCAGCAGGTCAGAAAGCTATGGAAATAGTGCGGGGGAGAGCTAAAAAACCACACCTACAGAGTTGAAACTGTCCTCTGCATCATAACCCAGAGAACAGGCAGCGGATTAAAACCTCAAGTTCTCCGCCATTCACCCCTGTACTACATACTTGTGAGCTATTCTTTGTGTGCAGCGTGAGGCTAAGCACGGTTTCATTAAGGGTGCTGAGAAAATGACAACTGTCTGAATACTGCAGTTTTAGACTTGAGTTTCCTTACAGTTTGTGATTCTTACTCATCAGACTCATCAGTTACTGGTTATTTATTAGGAGGATAATGGTTTTGCATTTTGTTCACAGGCACTACAGCGTTCAGACTCAGTAATTGATTTGCTGGTTCATTTTCCACATCACTCTCTCCAGAGGAAATGTGCGGTTGTGGAATCATATCTTTGGTTTTTTAAAATTTGGTATTGTGAACGCTGTCCGGACATGCTGCTCGAACGTGCTGTCCGATACTGCTACAAATGCCTGTCTTTCAATCAGTGTGCAGCTCTGTTTACTTACCCATCCCACCGTCTGTGCCCCTGTGTCTGTGACCCCCGCTGGCCAGGTGTTTGGGTTCTCTCTGGAGGAGGGAGACATGGCTGCCTTAAAGGTGTTGCATGACGGAAGGCATGTGAGCTGGGACCCCACCCATGTGGAATGATGTAGGTGTCCGTCTCCTCCCTCCCTCCATCCTTCGCACGCACAGGGGGCGGCGACCGTTACCCTCGCAATTACCTCATTATTCGAAAACCACTGCTTAAATTCGGCTGTAATCTCCGCCATGCAATCCTGACCCTGGTGGTGCCTCTCCTATTCCCTCGCCGGGGTGTAAAACCGACGGGTGACGATGGCTTTGACTGAGTCTGAAATGTTTTATTCAAACGGACGCCACGTAATGAACTGTACCGTGAAATAGTCTGTCTGATTTTTCTGCACCCCCGGCTGATTTTTTTGATTAGTCTTTCACAGCGCCTTGGAATTGTGGTCCAATTCAGTCACACCTGCAGGTTTTGGAGCGTGAACCGCTGGTTTCAGGTCCTGCCACAACGTCTCGATGGGGTTAAGGTTCGATTAGCTCATTCCAACCCTTTCAGCTGCTCTTGCTTGTGTTCTGCATTAACTTTTTACGCAGAGTGACCTTTCTCTTTAAAAAAAGAAAAAAACGCTCTGATCCTGATTACTGCGCTCCTGTAGTAAAATGACCGGCGCGGATCCTTTTGTGGTGGTGTTCGCCGTTGTGAATTTCAGTTCTTGTATTTCGGTATGCATATTTCTCATGAAAAGAGGTACTTTCAGCGCTTTATACATGATTATATACGCACTAGTCGTTAGTTTAAGTTAATGCTAACTTCGTTTCCTCAATGCCCCGAACAAAATTCTTACTGGCCCGAACAGTCTCTACTTTTTTTTCCCAACATAAGAGGGGAACTTTTGTTAGACCTCATAGTGAGATGGTTCTTTACCCCTTAAAGTAGTCCGTGGTCCGGGAGCAACAGCCATCCATGGTTCAGAGTTGTTTAAATTGCCATTACTAACTTCACCCAACTTTAACCACAGCTACCGTACATTTCTCCCACGCAGTTCTCTTGGCGGCGACACAGGTTGTAATCTTCAGGTTGTAACTTCTCTTCTTTCGATCACGGCAGATCGTCAGAAAATGTGCAACGGCCGCGTTCATTTTTTTCAGTTTACGGAGCAATTTAACGAAAACCTTTGTTTTTGATTTGCCAGGTCAAACACTAATGTGTTGAAATTCTGCACGTAATGGGTCAATAGGCTTCTGAAGCTGTAGCTTTTTGCATTGTCTATGAAGGATACAAAATATGCACAAAGACAGCAGACTGTGTGTGCTGTGACATACGCTTAACTTTCTCTTGTTTTTTTTATTTATTACTCTTAGAAAAATTGCCTGTTAGGCCGAATGTTAAATTTCCCACTAGAGCCCACAATTTTCATTTTTTTAAATTCTGAAATTTGTTGTTGCCTTGCGTGCTGATACCTTCAAACATTCCTGCATTTCTGGACACTTGTCCAATCAGGCCAGTGACTGTCTGGACATCACTGTTGGTTGCTGGTCCCGTTACGGTTGAATCCTGAAAGGCACAACCCAATTCACATCAGCGATATATGATATTTAATTTGTTGTGCTATACTTGAAGGAAGTGCTGTTACTTAAACCATCTCAAATAATAACAGGTGATCCATATGATATTCCAATCCCCACGCTTTGTCAAGACCTGAATATGTGCAGTTTACTAAAACTTCAAACCTCAAACTATCTACTAGTATGTGCAACATAAATCCTTGTGGTCTCTTAACGTGCACAGTTTACCTTGGTGTGGAGATTTGTTACCCAGCGACAATGACAATTGTTTTGTTTTTTGTTTTAATTGGTGGAATGAAATGTACAACTTGTCTGGTGGTTTCCGTTTTGTCCAGGTATTTGGATTCTCGCTGGACAAGGAGGACATAGGCCTTATCAACGGCCTCCACAGTCACAGGAAGCTGGTCCAGCTCAGCTACCCACTTTGGGATGGATAACAACAAGCTGGGGATGACCATCTCAGGCTGGCTTTCTCTGGGTCTCCCCTCAGGCATTAGCAATATGGATCAGATGATGCTTCTGAGTACATAAACGGACTGCATCTGCGGTGGACGTGGAGCAAAGGGTATAAGTGGGAGTTATTGTAATGCATTAAGGTGTGTGTGTGTGTGTGTGTGTGTGTGTGTGTGTGTGTGTGTGTGTGTGTGTTTTCAACTCGTTAGAGCCTCTAAAC
>JAOVYW010005956.1:0-11876 GCA_025775045.1 Hiodon tergisus
AGGGTGCATTATGCCATGCCGTTATACAGGCTGCATCACATTTTCCCATCATGATTTATTTTTATCGTGGATTATAACTTACGCCTTGCCTGTAAAGAACTTACTGACCCTCGTTGGTTACGTCTTTAGATTCACAGATCATGCGATCACTCAAAACGATGCCTTCAATGACCACATACAGAGGGATGAGAAGGTTTGTAAAACAATTTAGATCTGTATTCTTGAATTAAATTTAAAAAACATGATCTGATCTTAATCAAAGTTCTATTTATGGAATCTGATTAAACAAAACAACATACAAAACCCCATTATTTTCATGTATTTACTGAAAACATTCTTCCAACATTCACAGTCTTTAGATTTAGTAACTGATGGCTCTTTCTTTAGCAGCAATGACTTCCACCGTTTCCTGTACCTGTTGATCAATCCTAGACATAGGATTTGAGGTATTATGTTTAATCAGAATTTATCTATTATTTATGACTTTGTTTAAATGACGTTTTAATTTAAAGTAATGCAGAAAGTCAGATCATTCTAAAGGGTTTACAAACTTTCTCTCACAACTGTATTTAAGCTTTCCTGAATCGTCAAAAGACCAGCATATTTCTGAAACTAAAAGCTTTATTGGGATGATTTCATTTGAGATTGACCAATTCTTCGTTATGAATTGCATGTAATAGAGCTCCTTTGGTACAATGTAACCGTAATGTCTTTGATAAGATCTTTGTCTGGTCCCCAATGCAAGGTCTCAGTAGCACAAGGTTACTGGGGAATGAACTGTCAATCAAAATTTATCTCACAGCGATTCATTATTATTAAGGCAAGCTAAATGGTGGTGGGGGAGGGGGCCCAATGGCCACAGTGACCCAGCACAATGGCTTCAGCTGGCAGCCATTGCCCTGCCCTTAGAGAAGAGACAGGTACTTCTCAGCAGTATCGTGATAAAGCCTGGACCTGACTCGCTGTGGTTAACAAAGTATCTGTGGCTTGAAATGCTTGAGTGGCAGTTCTGTAAATAACTCCATCTGGCTTTTTCAGACCAGCTGTCATTAATCTCCTCTATTTCCCTTACTAAGTGAGATTCCCTCTCCATCGTAATTATGTGTCATTAGTTGTTGCAGGGTCCTGGCACATACCCAGAGACAAGGTGAGCTCTTTGAGAGACTTTAAGAGAGCCTTAATGATTGAAGTCCGTTCAAGTTAGGTAGCCGATGTTGTTTAAAGCAAGAAAATGTAAAAGGCCTTATTGGGTGAAATTAACTACCACAGGCAGTGAATTGCTTCATTGGAATGTTTGATAACAGTGCTGTACACGTCTTAGACATGCTTATATCTACTCTACACTAGACTGCAACTTTTTTTTCCAACACTGGAGATACATGGCAAATTTAGCACACTCGAAGTAGCAATGTTCTAGCATCAATTAAAATGCAAACGTGCCAGTGGAAAATGAGGACAATGCATTACGACCATGAATGGTTGATCTGAAAAACAATCGTAGACTGACTGCGGCCCTCTTCCACCCAGTTATATACCTATCTCCCAGCATCCCTTTGTGAGTAGTTCTTCCTTTACCTCTTGTGCTTCGACTCAAAGTGGCATGTCATAGAAGCAAGCAAACTTAGCGTTTTTCTATGTTAACCAGAGCAGATAACTGTGCAGTCTTGTCAGAAGGAATAAACAAAAACTGTGGCATCAGAAAGGGTAAGTGCTTGCAAGATTTATTCACCCTTCATGTCAGAGCCCTCTTGTTTATCTCCGACTCGGCCCACTCAAATAATTCTCCTAAGGTTTTGAGCTCATACACATTATGACATTTGTCTTCCTTGACCTTTCACAGACAGCCTTGACCCACACCCTGTTGCCGAACAACTTATGGTCAGTGTGGTTCATGAACAGTTTCCATCCTCATAGGTCTGGCTCTCACATAACCTCACCGGTAAACATCAGTCCTCCTCTTGAATCTTTAAAAACTTCTAGGGTTCCAGCAGCTTAGCTTCTGAATTAATACAAGTGCTTTCAGGAAATGGCTTGCCAGGGAAAAATGAATCGTCAATGACTAAAGCAAAAAATTCCACACTTCGCTTTTCCTGTATTAACAAACTTATGCTTGTTTATTCATTATTTAATGACTCAAGATTTAATTATTCGATGGGTATGATCCATAGCATTATAAGATAGAACAGAACATACACATTTCTCCCTTTTTTATAAATGATTTGCATCAGTAGCCTAAAGCTGTTGTTTGTTTACTTGCTTAGAACAGAACAGAATGTTCATAGAAACAAAAACGTGGATTTCGCATAAGTGAACGAGATCCAGAAAACAACATTATCAACAGACTATTTAAGTATTTATGCATTTATTATATGAACAGCCAATGTCATTCATTTTTGCTCAGTAATAATCCAAAAACCACATTTCAGAGAATCCAGAGGAATTCACCATTATCTCAATGGCGGACATTCAGAAATTGGAATAAACTGGAGCTGGTAGAAGGAAAGAGAAACGGCTTACTGAAAGTCACAAGCTGCCAGAGTTCCTTTCAATTATTCTTTGAAAACATTTCCCAAGTCCCCTAATTAAAGGTTTTGTAAAATGCCCTATTGATTCATTAAACCCCTTCCAAAGTATTCTGTAGTGTACTATATGGGACTTGGAGAACCCCATGGAGAAACATTTGACACCTTCACAAATCCATCAATAATTACTGCTATTAAGATATTTGTTGCTCCAATGAGTGAGAAAGGGCGTGCTGCTTTGTCTTTAAATACGGCTAACCCACTGGAAGCAGAGTATGGCTGCCAAAGTTTGCAGCACAAATGAGAAAGAAACTTGAAATCTCTAAAATAATGATATGGCTTAGGAGTTCTCAGTTGAGCTGAGATAGCCGGTTTACAGGGTGATTCCTCACCTCGACCAGTTTGGATAATTTAGATCAAATTTCATAGGGATATTAAGTGATTAAGTTAAAGAGGAACTGTTATCACTATTCCTCTTTACCTTAATTGGAAAGCAATTAGCGTGTCATCATATCCATCCCCCTAACCTGCAACACCTGCCCATCCCTGGCTGGTGTTGAAAAGCTATGTTCTGTGGCTTTGATTCCTGACATGGAGCCCTGCCCGCCTGTGAATACACACTCTGATACGACAATCCCTGGATCTTTGTCTACACTGAGCGCTCATGCTCAGACAAAGATGAAAGCGCCTGGCTGCGCTGCAGGGTCTCCTCCAGGGCCCGCCAGATTGATATTTCACTTCAATTTCCAAGCAGTAATGTTTTTTCTGTGGTCATTCAAAAAAATAAAAACAACCTTGACTCTATGGGTTCTAGAAGGAGAAACCATCTGTGTGTTATGCCCTGAGTCAAACCTATTATTTTGAATTAGAGAATGGGAACAAATTCATTTTTACAATGCTCACAGTTTCTAGAGTTAAGCTAGTGTAAAAAGCTATTTGTCTGTTTCTTGTCCATTTATAGAATAAGAGCAACCGACTAATGATAAAGATCTGTATAGTGTAGAAACCTAGAAAGTGCTCCATCTCTCCCATAGCTTTTAGCTTTTAGCATTTACTTTTGCAATGGTAAATGTCATCTACCATGTAATCCTTGCTATAATCATGCTAATATATCATTATTTTTTACAAACAGAGGTTAACAAACTCTCACAAAAACTCCAAACCTACCAATGATAGGTGGAATAAATCCTATCCATACCATTGCTATGAATAATGATTATGTGATTAAAATTAGTTATACCTGACAGTGCATACTCTACTAGGGATGTGAAAAAAGTGCTCCACTGTAAACTCACAGCCCAAAAAGGCTACAGTGACCACTGGAACCAAAAACAGCAGGGTCCATTTATTATTAATGGGAAGACTGTCTCCTGCAAATAGGAAAGAGGAGAGCACAGTATTCTAGAGTGAGCCCCAAAATTAAACCTGTGACTCTTGTGTTTTGTGATACTACGAGCACTGATTGTTTCAGAAAGTCATGGAGGCAGTAATGTTTATTCATAAAGTAGCACAATAGAGAACCTGGGCTCTTGCCTCCTCGGTTTCCTACCTGTGTCCTTTATCACAGTGGGCTGAACATCAGGTGCTGGAAAGGCCATGGTTCATGTTCAAGCGGTTCATCAAATCGGTGACTTATGCATAAATAATTCATAATGAATATACATATTTCTTATAATATAAGCATATGCAATATGCAAAATTTTCACATCATATCCATCAATTGCTCTTTTATGCAGGTTTCTCTTAGTAGACATACTCATTGGTGGCGCTCATGATAAGTCTTTGTCCCAGATTCTAGCCTACTTAATACTAATAGTTTCCTAGGGTGTAATGGGTGTGGGCAGCTGATGTTCACTTCTGTAACATAAAACTTTTTAAAAATGTTTACTCTGATACTGTTTCAACATGGACCACCCTCATGGCATGAAGTCAGTGCAGATGTGACTAATTTCCAACTTGATCTGACTCAATGTAGCCACTGCATTATAGCTGCTCATTGTATGTATCTGACTGTGAATGATGAGGACAATTCACTCCTACAGAAAATGGGTTAAATCAGAACTTCACACTGCCATAATTGCAACTCATAAAGAGCAGGTCCCTGAGCATCTGAGTGGGGTAAAGTTCTCACACTTCTGACTGAACTGTTCTATCGGCCCAGATGTCCAGAGCCACCCACAGCGGACACACACCATACTCCCATGGGTTGGCCATCAGTGGAGCGGCTAAATCTAGGAAATAAAATGCTTCTTCCCTTTCAAACTCCAGGCCTGACATCAAAACCTTTCCTTTTCCAGTCGATGTCAGCGCTGGATGCTCCCATTCCAACTATCTGTTAAATAATTCAACCCCCCCAGTTTGATCCGGTAATACTGGTAGTTGGTGGCAACAATCTCGCATGATGACTTTGGCGGTTGGACAGCAGCCAAATTACAGCAGCCCTCTTTCAAACGTCTGATAATATGAAAAGGAACAGAATATTATTTTATAAGTCTCATTTAGAGATGGGCAGTGGCACCATTGAGAAAAAGGCCAGGGTAGATTGACGCTTTTCCGTCAAATTTTGTTTGGCTGCTGCAGGGGCCACACAGTTGATATCCCTGAGGCAAATAATTGCCCTGCTAAAGCTTCTTGCTAGTGTAAAGATGAAGTTTCCTATGCTAATGGAGTTCAGCCAAATCTGCCACAATTTAACAAACAAAACAGTCACAGACCTCAATCAAACATCAACTCATTGCCCACTCACGCACTCACATCTCACACCTTCACATGAGATTTCAGAACACCCAACAAGTCTGTCCCAGGGGCCAACAGTTACAGAGCCGTTTGCAAAACATGGCACAAAATATTTAATTTTGGTGAGCTACACTGTGCATTCAACGTGCCACCTCCACAATCCTGCCTTTGTTTAATTAAAAATGAATAAAGCCACTTATAAAGGTTTAGCCACCTTTCAAGGTTGTAAAGTTGTAAACATAAAAAAATATTATAATACAGTTAATATTGAATTATTATGTTGTTTTTAAATAAAAGGCAACTATTAATATGCAATAGATTAATACTCAATAAATTATATAATGACTATTTTTATAATCTATTCTTAAAAGTACACAGATATTTTGGCCCCTGTTTTTTCATTATTGGTATTTTGGAGTAACTGCATTAGTACACCCAATGTGTTTTGTTAGTAGATTCCTAAAGCGGGAATACCGTATTTCAATAGGAATACTGTAGTAGTCCTAGCATTTTTGTAATTCATAGTAGTCATTTATTATAATACCATATCATTTTCTATAATCATTTTTTTTAAAATATCAAATAATTATCATAAATACACAACATAAATTCTTTAGTATACTTTAGAAGTCCTATAGTAATAGTGAAATGTTTCTTTTAATAGTATTTCCCAATTTGCTATAGGATTTCTATAGTAATTTCAAATAATAATCTTGCAAATGGCCAAATGTTTGGGAACCATAGTAGCCATTTGAAATACCAACTTAGAGGAATGTTTTGTGTGTGTGTGTGTGTGTGTGTGTGTGTGTGTGTGTGTGTGTGTGTGTGTGTGTGCTGCTTGTATGTAGCAATGAATAAAAGGGCTCCAAATTATAACCAAAACAAATTCTGGACCTGTAAGAGTAGAAATAGGACCAACTTGGTGAGTTAGACACAAATTTGTGATTGCTGTTACGACCAGAGAACCAGTGAAGAACTGTTTTTGGAAGCAATTTGCTCAAATAAGAGAATGTACAGGTCCCCGTTTCAGGAAAAGTACTGGAGTACGGAGTAGATTTTAAATACAGTAAAAAAGATTAAGTAATTATTTACTTTACAATCTTTAGTATAATTAAAGAATAATGACCATTGTTTTGATCCTGTTAAAATCCAACCAGAACCCACTGGTTGGAACTACTATTACGCCCCTGGTACTCAAACAATATTTCTCTCACAAACATTAAGATACAAATACTAGGCGTAAGGGGGTAACAACTTTGGTAAAATTTAGGATAATGTATACTTAGAAGCATACACACACACTAGTTCTATCTATTCATTTTCTATTTTTGCATTACATACAGTTTCGATTTGTAGCCAAAATTTACAGGGATGCCTTTGTTTTCCCGTACGTTTACAGGAAGCTGCCGGGGGGGGGGGGATTTGCTCACCTCAGAACTGTACCCTCTTTCTCAAACCACACCATGAAGAAGGCAGAAACAAGCTTGCAAATCTGTCAGACCTGGGAAGGGTACAGGAAAACAATAACAGAGAAAACCACCATCCATTTCTCTTTTGTAGGCAACCCCTCCCAAGTCATCTTCCAGAGGCAGCCATTACATTGAAGACATGGGTAGCAGAACTCATTCATACGCAGCCAAATGTAATGGTGCAAATCTGTGTCGATACTGTGAGGAAGTGGCAGCAGCTTGCATGACAGGTCCACAAACATATATTGTACATAATGTGTACCATCAATATGGGTTTAAACGATTTAGAGATACAACCGTTTCTCTGAGGAAGCTTATAGGTTTGAAAGTCTGAGTTGATTTTCTATAGCCCTTTATGTATTTTTAGATTGCAGTTTTGCTGCAACTGCATTTCCACTACAGGTATATCAAACGCAGAACAAAACGTTTTAGTGGAATAATATTGATAAAGTATTCCAGCTTGTGTGCGGATGTGTGAGGGGTGGGGGCAGGTGCAGACGCTCAAGATGTAAATATGGAGCGAAGAGATCGGGATCTGGAACAGGCAGGTTTGGGGGGTGCACATGATGATAAATGAAGGCGTTGTCTGACAGAGGAGCCTGTCCAAACATTTCAGCTGAATACTAATGCTGGGAGGCAGTAAGGCGCACCATGGCACAGGCAAGTCTGTTTGCAGCTTACGGCCCCTGCACTGCATCTGTCAGAGTGACTGACAGAGGTATCGGGGAGCCTTGACTCTGATCAGGACAGACGTGAGGGGACACCCCCGAGGTACATCACCTCTCTGTGTGCCTCACTATAGCTAAGGGGGCAAACCCAGCTGAACCAAAAGCACAGATTTACATGCCTATTTTTACAGTATTTGATGTGCATGGGATTCCATGGATCTGGATAGAGCTATCACTGTAACTGCTTTCTTTTCTTCTTAGATAGCTATTATAAGCCACGTCTCTGTCTTCCTGAACAGCTTATACTGCACATAATCCAGGTAATACAAATATCCACATGACACCACATCGGTCGCATCACTGATGAACACAAATAACTTAGTATGCAGTTTTTTTTCTGTACGAGCATTCATCCTTCCATTTACTATGTTTGAGGTTCATAATTGCTTGACAGCTTACATATGTAAAGCTAAACAGAAGCTGGACTTTTATGTTACGTAATGTGACAAAAGGAGACAGTACTGAAGTTAATATAGTACAAATTCCTTTGGTGAACGTGTAGAAACCTTGAAATGTAGAATAAACATAGCGGAGGAGGTAAGTTCTTCAGAAGGCTGAGAGATTCTCATATCTGGTTGGAAATATAGAAGCATCCCATGGCAGACATCACTGGCAGCACATTCTTCTGTAAATTAATAGCCCAACCTTGAGCTGGAACCAAAACGGCTGAAATGGGAAATTTTGCGGTGTAATTGGACTGTGAGTCCTGTTGTCTAGTGATTAGCATTTATTTAATATTTTCATATTGTATTCTTGCAGTATCAAATTTTTATTCCAAAATGTCATCCAGTGATCCTACTGCCAATAATTTAACAATACAATGTCGTTAATTGGCATTTGGAAGAGCTTTCAGTATCTTGTTAATTCACTAAAGTTGGTACTTTGAGTCAAAACACCAAAGAACACCATTTGTTGGTACCATTACAGCACACTGAAATAATGCTTCATTCCTCCTAGGGGTGGGCAATATATCGAATATACTCGATGTATCGCGGCTTGTTCTGCTCACGATGTAGTAAATTACTTATTTTTTTCTCCCCCTCACAGGCGAAAGAAAAAAAACCTCTCATACATACGTCACACACACTCGCTCACCCATCCAGACCACTCTCCTGGATGAGTGTGTGTGGCGTATATACAGTAGGTGAGAGTCGTGAGACGTATGAAAGAACAGGGGAAAAGCCTAGAGTAGGGCTGCCCCCGACTAAAGATTTAGTCGACTATTCATCGCAGGTTTATGATATTAATTTAATTACTTAAATATATATTTTGGGGGGCATCAGAAAATGGTTTGAGTTCCAAGCCTGAGAAAGAATGTTATAAGTAACATTACTGACACTGTTCTACATAACAGAGAAATACTAAACCATAATAATGAGCCTTTAAAATATAAAGTTTACAAGCGGACACACGAAGCGAGCCGCAGCAACACCGGCAAAAGCGGTAATGATTCTGAATGTGCCGGAAAAACCAGCAAGGAGACGGTCTGAACATTTTGTTAATTTATTAATATACAAAGTGCAACATCAATGACATCACACAACTTATGAACTTGTAACACCAATAAAATAACTTTATAATATAAATAAAAAACAACCTTTTGTAAAAAAAACGAAATTTTTCATTTTTATTTCCCCCCCCCGCGAGAACCCACCAATCAAAACTTGGTCGACCAAGACTTTCCTCATCGACTAATGTTTGGTAGACTATTAGGGGGCAGCCCTAGCCTAGAGAGATCGAAAGAAGCGAAACGACAAAACGAGTGTCGAGTTCGGGAACGGTAATATAATAGGGAGGCGGACGAATTGGTTCTGAAAAGAAATAGCACTGGATCCATCGTCTCAGTTGCAGTGGTTTGGATATCGCAAAGAATATGTTGAACAATGGTTATATGAAAAATAAAACCATTGCCACAAAAGGTGGCAGGAATGTTCTTGTTGAATGTTCTTTTGTTGCTTTGAGCTCTGTTAAGAGTCTTGGTTGAGCTTGAGCTCTGTAGAACTAGGGTACACTATGTAGTCCTACATCATGTCATTATTCATTTTCATTTAACAGCAGTTAAAAGCCTATGTGTGAAATTGCCTGGTTTGAATAAATACTGTTTTGTTAAATTTAACTTGGGTGTGATTTCCCCCTTTTTGCATCTACGTTTAAAATTGTTCCAATAGAAGCCACTAATGAATATAAACAGATATGTTTTAAAGCAGACATATGTTAAAGGGACTACTACAATCATCATACTGGTGTGATTGCATGCATCAAAGGGTTAAATCAAGCATTTATGAAGTGGTTTAGAAGAGATTTCAAAATATCGAGATATATATTGTGTATTGTAATATAGCCTAAAAATATCGCAATATTATTTATAGGCCATATCGCTATATTATATATCGCTATAATTGGATTATATTGATATTCCAAACTAATTAGTTTCTTTAATTAGTATCGCACATCTCTAATTTTGGAATAAGTCATTCAGCGGAGGATTAAATGAAGGAAAGTAGTCACTGTGCCATTTGGTATCATTGTGTGCACCACACTGAACATGGACCAGAGAAAGCAAAGGAGAGAGTTGCCTGAGGAGCTCAGAAATAAAATAATAGACAAGCAAGGTAAAGGTAAAGGCTACAAGACCATCTCCAACAGCTTGATGTTCCTGTGTAACAGTTTCAAAGTTCAAGGTACATGGAACTGTAGCCAACCTCCCTGAGCGTGGCGGCAAGAGGAAAATTGAGTTTTTGATCACACCATCCGTCGCTTTTTGAGCAAAAGTGGCTTCCATGGAAGAAGACTCAGGAGGACTATACTTTTGAAAGAAAATCATTAAAAAGCCAGAGTGGAATTTACTAAAATGCATATTGAGAAGCCACAATCCTTCTGGGAGAATGTCTTTGGACAGCTGAGTCAAAACTGGAGCTTTCTGGCATGAAGGAGGCTCAATTATGTTTGGGGCTGCTTTGCTGCACCTGGCACAGGGTGCCTTGAATCTGTGCAGGGCACAATGAAATCTCAAGACTATCAAGGCATTCTGGAGAGAAATGCCCAGTGTCAGAAACCTCTGTCTCAGTTGCAGGTCATGGGTCCTCTAACAGGATAATGACCCAAAACACACAGCTAAAAGCAACCAAGAATGGATAAGAAAAAAACATTGGACTGTTATGAAGTGGCCTTCTATGAGTCCTGATCTGAATCCTATCTATGGAAAGAGCTGAAACTTGCAGTCTGGAGAAGGCACCCATCAAACCTGAGACAGCTGGAGCAGTTTGCTCAGGAAGAGGGGGCCAAACTACCTGTTAACAGGTGCAAAAATCTAATTGAGAGCTACAGAAAATGTTTAATTGCAGTGATTGCCTCTAAAGGTTGTGCAACAAAATATTGGGTTGAGGGTCCCATCATTTTTGTCCATGCCATTTTTATTTGTTTTATTTACAATATTATGTTGAAAAACAAAATCGAAAGCCAAGTCTGATTTCTATTAAATATGGAATCAACAACGGTGGATGCCAATGACTTTTGGTCAGTTTCAAGTTTTTTCAGAGGAAATTCTTTGTTTTTTGGGGGAGGGGTACTAACCAATTTGATCATATCTGTAATTTTAGAGATATCATTTCAGAGGTACAAAAAGGTGTTAAAGTATAAGCTACAGTTATTGTCAACATTATTGGCACCCCAGAATTTTAAGTAAATCATGTACAATATCTCCTGAAAAAACAGTGTGTAGTGAAACAGCTTTGGTATATATTTGGTATATATACACTCACGAGTTTGACACAGAGCAGCACAGGATAAAACAATAACAATTAAAAAAAGAAATAGGAGGAAAAAGTATAGAAACGGAAACATTACCATGACATGATTATTGGCACCCTTTTGAGCAATACAAATCAGTTTGAAAAAAATAACTAGATTAGACTCACCTGTGGTAAATTTGCAATTAGATTCACCTCTGATAAATTGTCAGTGCACATATGACTTGAATTAAACAAAGAATGATGGCTTTCATGCTTAAAAAAGGTGACTTTTTCTGTTTTCTGTTCCCTTTTCACAATGGTGAAGACAAGATAGTTGTTTGAGACCCATCAATTGCTATTATCACCAAACGCAAGAATTCTAAATGGTACAAGGCCATCTCCAAAGACCTTGGCATCCCTGTTTCAACAGTTCGCAATGTTATTAAGAAGTATGCTACTCATGGAACTGTCAAGAACCTCCCAGGACCTGGTGGAAAGAGGAAAATCAATGAGAGAAGTCTTCGACTGTGGAAAAAATACCACGTAAAACATCCGAAGAGCTAAAAGGCTGCCCTGCAGCAATCTGGAGTGATGGTTTCAACCCGTACCATATGCCGCACACTAAACCAAGAAGGGCTTTATGGGCGAAGGCCAAGGAGGACCCCACTGCTGAAAGAAAGACATAAAAAG
>JAOVYW010005957.1:12235-23680 GCA_025775045.1 Hiodon tergisus
CTGAGGGAACTTCTACGAAATATTGACTTCAAGGTTCTGAGTACTTTTGTTAACATGATATTTCAGTTATTTCCTTTGAACTGTAATTCATGTTACCCTTGAAATTATTATAATTATTATTTAATTAACTTTTTTATCATTACATTTTTTTTAAATAATTTAAATAAAATACTACATTTTGAATCAGTAGGCTTTTAGTAATATCTCAAAATGGGACACTGTAGAAAGTGTGAATACTTCTGTAATCTTCTTCTTTGCTATCACTCAGGAAACTCTTCATTTCCTGCTGTTTTGTTTACAATATAGTCATGATCTCCCAGTAGATGGTTTTAAGGGTTTAAGGGAATTAATCAGTGTTTCTATTTTCTATTTAACCTGTTACTTTTCTTAGTTCTAAGGTTTAAATTCTTTAGATTATTGAATCCTCTGAGCACAGAGGCAACCTCAGTAACGACCCTCTCTCTCTCCACAGCTCACAGGTCTATTCCAGTTCACAGTGCGCCTGGCTTCTGAGACAGAGGCCCGCTTTACATCTGTGGAGAGGATTAACCACTACATCCAGGTACTGCCTGATCCATGTCCCCTTTTTTCAGGGGTTCACAATAATTAGGAAAGCAGAAACTAATAAACATTCAGTTAGTCCTCAGAGTTAGTGGCACAACATTTTTTTGGTTAATATTTACGTAGGGTAAATATTAACCAAAAAAATGTGGAAAAATATCGTTGTTTATCATCTCAATCTTATACATGCAATGACATTTTTCATATTTATGGAGGGTGGAAGTAATTCTTGAGGACACTGAAAGGTTGTAAAAAAATGGTAAATTATCAGAAGTGTCTAAAAATACTTAATGGAGGGCAGCAATATGTCGAAGGTGTGCATTGATATTGTTCAACATATCAGTTTATATTAAGGGGGAACAGGTTGGGAATACCACAGAATACACTAAGTTAACAAACCCAAAAGATTAAAGGTTGTGCAACTTAAGTTTAAAATTTAGGCAAATGCCTGAGATCATAAGTTTCATAATCATAATCTGCCTCTCATACTCTTTTCTTCATCTGTTTAAGAAAACCTGACCACCCATCCAAACCCAATACAATCAGCCATGTCTAACAATAGCATTTGTTTTATTTTTGTACATTTTAAACACAAATCCTCTCCACTGTCACCCTGTTAGTCTCTGGCTCTTGAGGCCCCAGCCCGGATCAAAAACAAGGCCCCACCTACAGATTGGCCCCAGGAGGGGGAGGTGGTGTTTGACGGGACAGAGATGAGGTACCGGGAGAACCTCCCACTGGTTCTGAAGAAGGTGTCCTTCACCATCCGCCCCAAGGAGAAGGTTGGAATTGTGGGCCGGACAGGCTCAGGTTAGTGCTGCCAGACTTGACCGCACTGACCCACATTGTTACACCAGCACCCACAGAAACTTGCCAAAATTCAAATGGTTCAAAAAGCCTTGGAGTTTGATTGGTTCTCTCCCTTTTTTTAAGGCAAGTCCTCTCTTGGTGTGGTGCTTTTCCGGCTGGTGGAACCCTGTGGTGGCTCCATTAAGATTGACGGAGTCAACATTTGTGACATTGGCCTGGCTGACCTCCGGAGCAAGCTGTCAATCATTCCTCAGGAGCCAGTGTTGTTCAGTGGTACTGTCAGGTGGGGGCAGTTGTGACATCAGCTCCAAAACCAGATGCTGCTGCAGTGTTTATTTAACTCGTATTGATTTTGGTCTCCTCCACGTTGCAGGTCCAACCTGGACCCCTTCAACTTGTATGCAGAAGAGCAGATCTGGGATGCCCTTGAGCGGACTCACATGAAGGAGTGTGTGAGTATTGGGGATGGCTGTCGGAAAGTTCAAGATCAGGTTCTTCAACATCAGACACTTGAGTCTATTCACATTGGTTTACAGATTTAGGTAAAGTGTAATTCTCTGCTGCAGTCTGTGCCTTTCCCTAAATTTCACCCTTTTTTACCTTTTTGTTTTATTTTGTAGGTATCCCAGCTGCCTCTGAAGCTGGAGTCAGAGGTTGTGGAGAACGGTGAAAACTTCTCAGTGGGGGAAAGACAGCTCTTGTGTGTGGCCAGAGTACTGCTGAGACGGTGCAAGGTAAGAGGCCCCTGAGACACACTTTTGAGCCCTCAAACCACCCTGTTGTATATTAGCATGTATATGCTACATAACATAGACACAGAATGGCTAGATTTCATCATCTGCTCTTTCACAAATGGATCCAAAGCAAAGGCTACCCATAATTGGCAGAATTCCTTGATACAGGTGTAGCATCCCATATCCTAAATTCCTGGGACCAGAGGTGTTTCGGATTTGGGATATTTTCGGATTTTGGAATATTTGTATATACTTAGAGATATCTTGGGGATGGGACCCAAGTCTAAACACAAAATCCATTTATGTTTCACATACAGCTTGTACACATAGCCAGAGGGTAATTTATACAACATTTAAAAATTTTCATAAAAAATCCATACTTCCGAACGGACTGGCATAAAGTCTATTAAATAAAAAATCTGAGTTAAAGACAAACGTGGGAACTAGTTTGCTGCGCTCATGAAGACATTCTGCGGCATTGGTGGTTCGTCGGCTCGAGCGTACCCACGCCAGTCTGTTTTGGATAACATGACACGAGCATCGCGTTCCGTAACAATTCCGTTTACTAATAGAAGTGTTTAAGTGTTTTATATGCATAGAAAGGTCAAATATATCACAGACTGATGCTAAATACGAACCATACGTACGTGATCCAACTTGCATACAAATTCGACTTCAAGACGGTCTCAAGAACGGAACTCGTTGTGGGGGACTGCCTGTATTTCTGTACCACAAAGCAGAGAACAAGCAAAACAGTAAATAATGCACTTAGGTCTGGCATTGACGGGGGTTGGTAACTGGCCCCAACAGAGCGTCAGAGCGTCACACGGGCAGGTGAAGTCAGGTCTGGAGTTTTCTGCCTGTGGGGTCAAGTCGGTGCTCAAAAACGTTCCGGTTTTGGATGCGCAACCTGTACGAACAATTTTAGTCACGGAATTGAATATTGAGAATCCAGTTACTGCTACTAACTTGTTGTTCACCCCAGGTCTTGATCCTGGATGAGGCCACGGCTGCTATGGACACAGAGACGGACTTGCTGATCCAGGAGACAATCCGCAATGCTTTTCAGGACTGCACAACCCTGACCATTGCGCACCGGCTGCATACCGTGTTGAACTGTGACCGCATTATGGTGCTCAACCAGGGACAGGTACTTTGTCGCTCACTTCAACCCACTGTAGAGGGAGTACAGGTGCACATCTATGGGACAAGTACACATTAGGCCTGCACTACACCTCAGGGTATACTGATACACCAACACTAATTGTTCTCACAGATTACCCTTTAATTCAGACAAACTCGTTATTTGTTCTGCACATTCTCCATATCTATCTACCCATTCTTTTCTTTTCTTTTTTTTGTCTCTTAGGTTGTTGAATTTGATGAGCCGTCTAACCTACTGGCCAATGAAAACTCTCGATTCTATGCCATGTTGGCAGCAGTGGAAAACAAGATCTCTGTGAGGGGCTAAAAGAGGCATGAGAGAGAGACATGCTGCATAGGGGGAGTAGAGAACCCTCTCACTGTCCCAACCCCCCTGCACTGGCCTCACCTCCGCCCGCACACCCACCTGCATTGCTGCAGTTCACACGGCTGCCTGTGGGGGATGCTGTGTCGAGCTCCATGGGAACGAAGGCCTGAGCACGTGCCTGGGATTATCCTGGGAAGGCTCAGAAATCACTTTCAGCTCAAACGATCAGGGATCCACTGATACTGTAACATTGTTTTGAGTAATATAATTAAAGCTTTACATGTGTACCTATATTCATTTAAACAGGTCTGTTTTATAGAATATATATCTATATACATATATATTTACAGTGGAAAAGGATGTATGCTGAGTTTATTTTGTACTGACTTTGTATGTACAACATAATTGTATGACGTGTCATGTATTTTCACTTGCGTGTTGCTGTCATCATAGTCTGACCTCCCACTGTTTAGTGATTTTACAGTTTTTAGAACTCTATAATGCTGTTGTTATGTGACTTGAACCCTGAATCCTGGCTGATACAAAGTGTTTGCCTGCCTATGGGGCTGTGGCCTGTGCAGGGGCTGTGGCCTGTGCAAAGACTGGCTGTTAGCCAGCATTAATGGAAGGGACTCTCACAGAGTATTGACTTGTACTGTACGTTCACTATTTGTCTGTGCTCTGAAGTGACTGCGTTCCTTCTGAGCATAGAGTCTTACTCCAACTAAAAGGGCCTTGTAGGTCTACAGTCTTTTTTTCCTTTAACTTTTTACTTTATTTTTTATCGTCTTCAAGCATCATCTGTTGAAAGATTGCCTCATGGCTAGTAATAACACCTTGCACTGAGAGTGGAGCCACTGCTGCTCAATGGCTTTCTCAGCTGGTTGGGATCCCTGGGACCATCATCAGTTATTTCCAGGGGGACATTGACAGTCTGTTTTTCACCTGCAATGACACCTCTTTGCCAAGAGGTTTGGTGCTTTGTGCGTATCTGTCACCTACTGCTGAACTTTAGGATCGGAACCACATGGACCCAAGCTCTAAAACTTGGTGTGGGCCCTGTATGCACTCTGCAATGCTACCAGTTGGCCTGAGTTGGTACTGTAATGTTAAGAGCCTTCACTTAGGCCTTGCAGAACGATTGTCTGTCTGTTTGTCTTATTTCTATTACTTTTTTAATAGCCTTAGCATGATTTCATTACTGCCTTGTGAGGGGTTGGGGAGTATGAGAGGGTGGAGGATACGTCTCTATAAAATACATTAATAAAACTATTTTAGGTTTATTTGTGTGTGCTTTGTTTTTGTTTTGTTTTTAAATACAGCTGTCATTTTAAGCGGATAAGAGAAAGTAGGTGTAGCCTGTGACACCACTTCACCACTCACAAGTGCTGACAGAGATTCTCATCTATATACGCTATATGTACAAAAGTACTGGGTCACCTACACATTACACCTACAGGAGCTTTTATGACATCTAAATCCATAGGAATTAACATCGAGTTGGTCCCCCCCCCTTTGCAGCTATAACAGTTTCCACTCTTCTGGGAAGGCTTTCTACAATATTTTGGAGTGTCTTGGAATTTTTTGCCCATTCTTCCATGGACCTTGCTTTGTGCACTGGGGCACAGTCATGCTGGGACAGCATGGGCCTTCCCCAAACTGTTTCCACAAAGTTGGAACCATAGAATTTTCTTAAATGTCTTGGTAAGCTGAGGCATTAACATTTCCCTTCAGTGGAACTAAGGGGCCTAGGCCAACTTTGTGGAAATGACTTTCAGCATGATTGTGCCCCACTGCACAAAGCAAGGTCCATGGTTGGAGAGCTTGGTGTGGAAGAACTTGACTGGCCAGCACAGAGCCCTGACTTCAACCCTGTCGAACTCCTTTGGGATGAACTAGAACGGAGAATAGCGAGCCAGGCCCTCTTGTCCAACATCAGTGTCTGGCCTCACAAATGCTCTTCTGGAAGAATGGGCAAAAATTCCAACAGACACACTCCAGAATCTTGTAGAAAGCCTTCCCAGAAGAGTGGAAGCTGTTATAGCTGCAAAGGGGGGACCAACTCGATATTAATGCCTATTTATTTAGAATGGGATGTCATAAAAGCTCCGTTAGGTGTCCCAATACTTTTGTCCATATAGTGTATGTCAAACTGCTTGCCATTTACAGACTCTCTAACATACATGTACTGACCTTAACATGACTTGACACAAAGCATGCAAACTTGGTGTACCTTGTTGCTAACTTCAAAATACTGTAAGCATATAACTGGAATTTCAGTTGTGTGCATGATAAAGGTATCACACACAGATTGGAATTGCTCACTGGTCACTTGAGATGGACGTGGACAGTATTGTATTGGGCAACATTTTTTATTTAGAAGGATACCCAACACTTTTAGCTCTGATTACGACAAATGGCAACTATACTAGCAAGTCAGGATAGAATCCAGATATACTTTTTAAATAAAAAAAAATACTCACTGGGGAATTGCCTTGCTTACTTGGGATCATCCGCACGGTGCCTCGTGGCCCCGTTTTTGACCTTGTGATGAACAGCACGTTGCAAGTCATTATAATGACCATAAAATGTAAATGTCATTTTGCAGCAACTACCGCAACGCATGCACGGGTAGAAGAAACCAAGACACCTAGTGGTTAAAGGGAACACTGCAGTTTTCATCACCAGTCCCAGATGACTCTGGCGACTCTGCTCCATGCCGTTGCAGAGCTCCCCGGTACGCAAGCACACTCCTCCCCCAAATAGAGAACACCTATTATAATCTGCAAACCAAGGACACCGATGTCTCCAGGGCGACAAGGAAACAGCTGCGGATAAAGGTTACATATTGTGTAAAACGAGATCCCTGGGCACAGTGATTACTGAGCACCCACATTTAGACTTTCATATTTATACGTAGTCCTTTTTGCGGATAGTTTCAGATGACACAAAACTTTACAAGCAACATTTCACTAGCTTAATGGTTTGAATACCCGTGTATTTCTCGTTGGAAAATAATCAGCATTTCTAACATAACCGCTATCAATTAGTTTACTTTCATTAATGTAGTCTCCAATAGTTTTAAAAGTTACCCAACTGGGATCGTTCTCTTTCGGGTCGTCTCTGCAGCGCCCCCCCTATAGCCCGAAACTTTCCTCTCGAAGTGATTTCCTCCCCTGTTTTACTTCCTGTTTTCAATTGGAGTCACTTAGCTCATCTCTTTTCATTTAAACGTTTTCTTTTCTACTTGTGATTTTTTCTCTTTTACTTACTCTGGACTGCTTGTTGCCTTCACCTACTTCCCTCAAGTTATTGGACCGCAAGATCTCTTTTTAGCGGAAATAAGAAAATGCGGGACTTAGTTCAACAACGGCCCTGATGGATTTTACGTAGATTTGGTTTGGTTTTATTTTTTTGGGTTCCTATTATTTAGCAATTTTTATTAAATGTATTTTCTCTACACACTTTTCTGCTTGACAAATTGTCCACGGTCGACTCCCAATTGAAAAACTAGCAAGTTAGCCAGCTTGCTATTTCTCCTTTGCCGACTCCGAGTTGGTGTTTTGTTTTTGTTGTTGTTCACAAACAAGTTTCATTATCAGTTTTACTTTTTAAATTATTTCTTTCTCATAGACATTATGGCTGATTTCCAGCGTCCGACGCTATGCTGCTGCCGGAAAGTGCTGACGGTGCCTAGCAAGTCTTGTGAGAGTGGTCGGGGGCTGGGACACTGTCACCGGGTCGACATTGCCTCGGCGTCGAACTTTCACAGCTTTAAACTCCGCCACTTTCACCTCGACCTTCGCCTCAACTTTGCTGCTAAGGAGATGACAGGCTGGCAGGTCCTTGAGCTAGTCCCCGTCCAGCCTGGAGTGCAGACTCTGGTTTTAGACACGCACCCGTCTTTGCTTATACATTCTATTGATTGCAAAGTCCCTGGTACGCCTGGATCACCGGACATCTCTGTCTCTCTCACCTACCGAGTGGACCCGTTCACTGACTATGGTTCCTCGCTTAACATCAGCCTCCCGGCCTCCGTGATTCGACCGCACAGGACTTTCCAGATCACCGTCCGCTACACTACCACCGACGGTCCTGCGGTAAGGTCACATTGATGACAGCGGCCGATAGCTGACGAAATGACAATGAGAGTTACTCAAAATAACTGATGTCATTTTAGATATTAGACAGATATGTATGCAATGCTTTATATCAAACTATAGCTATTACACATGCCATTGATTTATCGATGAGGGCAGTTAGGGGCCCTGGGAGTTAGGGAATCAGTATTGTAACTCTGCTGACCCATATTGAGTACCAGCATTGCCTGCTCTTTGTACCCAGATGTGTCTGTTATGGGTCTAGGTATTTTTTTGGTTGCGTTTGTGGATTCAGTTAATTTTTATGTCAGGTCATGGAGTACTAAGTGCACTGCAATTGGAGCACCAGGAAGGCAACCAAGTTCTCCTGTAGGGGAGCCTAATGTCAGTTTGTTGTTGTCTCTTTAATCATTACTGTTCTAGACCGTGTCTGTGTCTGTGTAAACACGTAACCAAAAGGATGCTGGTTAAGGTTCTGCCCAGCTGTTATATACTTGAGCAAAATGCCTTAACCTAAATTGCTTCAGTAAATATCCAGCTGTATAAGTGGATGAATGTATACATTGTAAGCTGTGCAAGTCGGCTTGGCTAAAAGTGGCTGCTAAGCGACTAAATTTCCCGGCTTGTTTTACTTCGCTCATTTTGCACTTCCTTCACTAATTTACCCTTTTCTGTCTCTCTCTTGTAGATTTGGTGGCTGGATGCAGAGTTGACATGTGGACAGACCCAGCCTCTGGTGTTCACTCAGGGTCACTCGGTGTGCAATCGCTCCTTCTTCCCCTGCTTCGATACACCAGCAGTGAAGAGCACCTACTCTGCCACTGTACATGTGAGTCTGCTACCTTAGCTCCCTCACTCTTAAATACAAAGGAAAGCTAAAATCAGGTGAGGTAATGACAGCAATGACGTTTAAACTGTACCCTGGTTTTAACCGCTGTGCATACGCTGGACGCGTTGTGTGAGAGAAGTAAGGGCAATTAGGATCCGCTGTAGACTCGCGCGGAAAAGACAAAGCAACGTACCGTTTTCCGGGATCCTCCTTTTCCAAACTTGTGTCATGTTTTTCCTCAGTGGGTAATCTATCGTTACAGTCAAATAAGTGTAATAAAACTAAGAACTTTTATCACCTGGCGCTTCACAGGTGATTGGTACGTCAGATTTGTACATCAGCATGGCTTGTGCAGCGATAGTGAACGTTGTCCCGAGCTTGAGTCTGTGGACCAGTGCTGTTCTTCCATTTGTGTGTGATTGGGATGGGGGGCAAATTATGAGTTTGAGCGTGCTTGTGTAATCAACCAGGTTCCAGAGGGCGTGACTGTACTCATGAGCGCGTCTCGCAGTGCATACTCCAAGCAGGACCGCGTTTTCCAGTTCTCCATGGAGTACCCCGTTCCTGCCTACCTGGTGGCCCTGGTGGCAGGAGACCTGCAGCCTGCAGACATTGGACCCCGGCAAGTGGGAGGGTAGTGTAGGTGGAAGAGAGGGGCAGGAAGGCTTTAAAGGTGGAGTTGTGGGTGCGGGGTAGTAAGGAATGAGGGGAGGTTTTAGAGGAGTGAAGATGATTGGAAGTGGTGTATGTCAAGAGACAAAGGTTAAGATCAAAATTTCTTCTGTTGAGGGATTAAACTGGCCAAAAATTGTGCAGTAAGTTAGGGAGGTTAAGAGTCAAAGCAGTAACATCCCATTTACTAAATTCACTACTTCTCAAGCAGAATAGTGGTAGGACATTTTAGTCTTTATTCAAAGTTATTATGGAGAAAAATAACTTTTTTTTTCAAACAAACTTGTGTCTCTTCCCATACCTCTCAGGAGCCGCGTGTGGGCGGAGCCCTGTGTCCTCACCTGCGCGGTAAACAAACTAGGGGGCAGCGTGGAGCGCTGGCTCGGCTTGGCAGAAGCACTGTTCGGACCATACGTCTGGGGCCGGTCTGTCTTTAAACTTTTTTTTTTGTACCAATTCTGTCTCTGTCCATCCAAAAATGTATCCATTAATGTAGCCAAATCTCTGAACCGCTGTCACTGTGGTGTAGTACGAGCTCATATACTACATTAGTGTAGTTTTACACCGTCAAAAAGTTGTCTTTAATTAGAGTTAGAATGGTGATTGGGTAATGTGATGACTTGGATAATTCAGAGTCTAAGTTATCAGGCATGTTCACGGGGGTCAAACTTCAGCAGGTTTGCACAGTATAAGCCCAGATCTGTACTGACTGGTAGTTTTAAGGTGAATAAAGGGTTAAGTTTTCCCTTGAAACTGCAGAAGCACAACAACCTTTGTTATTCCTTTAAGTTTCTGTTCCTGATGTCAGCTTTTCCAGATAACATAAAGATACCACAGCTGTTTCTTCCTAATTCTGATGCGCTCAAATGTCAATGTAGCGAAACTCATGTGAACAATGATATTACAACAAACGATCACACAGATGAACGGTCCAAGTTGTTTGCGAGGCAAGCTAACAGAATCTAAACCGCTGTATGTGGAGCTGTTTGAGACAACGGGGGAACGTTCTGTGCTTTGCTTGCGTTCATCCTTCTGCACCCTTTCATATTTTGTTGCCTCAGAGCCAGCTATCACGATGTTTTTAAACAGGATGTAATTTCTTAATGCGTAACACACCGCAAACTTTCAAAATGTATATTTAAAGTAAATAATATTATTGTTTAAATAACCGAGACATCTGCATTGCAGACGTATTTAACCTCTTTGCTATGGCAAACTTAGTTCTATATCAAAACAATTAGTTGACTGGCCTCTACAATGTTTTTTTTAAATCTGAAAGCATGTTAGCCAATACTGTACTTGTAAGGTTTTCACGCACAGTGAATTTCTGTCAAATATTCAACCATGAAAATCAAGAACCTATGGAAAGACTTGAAAGTCAGTGTGAAAATGTATCCATAAAGCCTTGCAGCTATGATTGTTTCTACGTTTGTATTGACTCAGAGGTGTGAATACTAATGCAATCAGTATATTTAAGTTTTTCCTTTTTGTTAGCAATTTTCACTGACACTTAAATTCTTATCTCGTTTTTTTACAGAAGTGTTCATTTTGCTGCACATGCACATTGTTTTTGCCTATAATTCTTTTGTGAATCCTTGTAAAAAAATATAATGACTTAATTAATGCGGTATAAGTGTTCTGTGTAATTGAAATGACAATAGTTTCAGTCTAAGGACCACCACATAATGTGTGTGTATAATGTCCTTTGGTTTTAGGTTTACTTGTTTTTCCTCATCAGAGGTGATGAAGATGTGGATTCTGTTCTGGTTTTAATTTTCTGGAGAAACTGCTATTGCGGCTTCTTTTGGTACCCTGTTACTGATGACTATCCTAAAGCTAATATTTGAGTAACCTTCTAAACTCTGTATTTCCTTGCCAGGTATGACATTGTGTTTTTGCCGCCATCTTTCCCCATCGTTGCCATGGAAAACCCCTGCCTGACATTCATCATCTCCTCTATCCTGGAAAGCCGGGAGTTTCTGCTTATTGATGTCATCCATGAAATTGCCCATGGGTGGTTTGGCAATGCTGTCACTAATGCCACCTGGGAGGAGATGTGGCTGAGCGAGGGGCTGGCCACCTATGCACAGAGGCGTATCACCACAGAGGCCTATGGTACACTTTCATACACATCTACGTACAGAGGCATACCTCTACAGAGAATGACAGTACACCTTCATACACATCTACGTACAGAGGCATACCACTACAGAGAATGACAGTACACTTTCATACACATCTACATACAGAGGCATACCACTACAGAGA
>JAOVYW010005957.1:23780-38094 GCA_025775045.1 Hiodon tergisus
ACAGAGGCATACCACTACAGAGAATGACAGTACACTTTCATACACATCTACATACAGAGGCATACCACTACAGAGAACTATGATGCACTCATACTCGCATGCTGATGTACACACAAGGGCAAATCTCTACAGAGAACTATGATAACACAATACTTGCACGCAGCACCACATGATGCAGGTACGTGCACATCCTGACCTACACACAATGGCCGATCACAACAGAGCACATATACATATACAAACTAATGATTCACCACAGATGAGTTGCCGTAGAAGTACAGAGTGCGCGCATACACATTTGTGATGTTCCCTACAGCAGGGAACATTACTCACACATGTAGAAACCCAACAGCGAATTGCATCGCAGCAGTGACCCACAAAAGCCCTGATATGCAACACTGCCCACGTTCCACTCGCTCTCACACACTGCCTGCCTTTTTACCCCCTCCCAGGCGAAGCCTTTACCTGTTTGGAGACGGTGTTTCGTCTGGACGCTCTGCACAGACAGATGCGGCTCCTAGGAGACAACAGCCCGGTCAGCAAGCTTCAGGTCAAGTTTGACCCAGGTACATCTGAGACGTGCAAAACCATCATGGGTTTCCACCTTTTGGGCTACATGCGGTAACCTGCGTGTCTTTCTTTAGTGTGATTATGTACATCCTCTCCTTTTAGAGGTTTGACCCAAAAATAAACCTGCAGTAGAAATGCATATCAGATAGGGAGAGAATGAGGGAAGATTGGGGAGTCATTCTTAAAGAGAGTAGGGGCTAGTGTGAGAAGTAAGATGACTTTGAGATGGAAAAACGGTTCTGTCTGAAGCGCGCCTCTGTATGTCCTCCCTCAGGTGTGAACCCCAGCAGTCTGATGAACCTCTTCACCTATGAGAAAGGATTCTGTTTTGTGTCTTACCTGTCCCAGCTGTGTGGAGACATAAAGCGCTTTGACAGCTTCCTCAGGGTGAGAAAACCAAAACTCGCACCTTTTAGCGCAATTAGTGACAGTGGACATTGGTGCAGATGAACACCCAAAGCAAACTAAATATTGGCACACACACGCCAGTTGCATACATACACCCACAGACACTTGCATACACATTCCCTGACAAACTCTACTCTCTCTCCCCCCGCAGGCCTACATCGAGCAGTTCAGGTTCAGCAGTGTGGGGGCACAGGACCTGTTGGACTTCTTCTTGGGCTTCTTTCCCCAGCTTAAAGAGAGTTGTGTGGCCCAGCGAGAGGGTGAGTGTGTATGTGGAGGAACAACTTTAAAACATTGTAGGTCAGTAGAAATGTATGTGTACTGGAGGAGAGCTGTGATGGAATGAAATGTGAAATGTAATGAATGAATAAGTGAAATGTTTTCTCTTAACGCCCAAAGTCTCTTCCCGTTCAGGGTTGGAGTTTGAGCGCTGGCTTAATGGCTGTGGCCCGCCATTGTGCGAGCCGGACCTCTCCGCTGGGGTGGTTCTGACCGACCCAGTCCAGCGTCTATGTGACCTCTGGGGAATGGAAACCCCAGATACTCAGGCCATCGCTACCTTCGACCTCACTTCCTGGAGCACCTTCCAGACCGTACTCTTCCTGGACCGGTTGCTGGACCGATCGCCTTTGTCCCAGGGTACACACCCATCATCCCTCCCACACCCCCCTTTTGTGCCTCTGCTGTACTCAGTGCCCACTTTCCCCTTGAACAGTGGCTAGCGGATTGTATTCTTCACCAGTGCTCTGGTAGTAATATGCTTTCCAATGTGCTTTCCAAGTATGGATGTAGCTAAATACAAACATGTCAAAACGCATACTGAGAAGCTCTAATAAATACTGATTACGCAGTCCTAAACCGAACTGTCAGATGGAGCATAACTGGCTACGGACTCAGTTATTAATTTAAATGAATATAGCCAGACACATCAGCCTGAAAATGTAATATATTTTAAAAACTTACTGAGAGGAGGAATGGAAGGATATCTTTGTATGTAAAAAAAAAAACTACAAGAGCGCTATCCAGCTGTTACCCAGCCTCCGTCTCCTTTGATTGCAGAGTAGTTTTTATTGTGCTCTGCATACTGTGCGTTGTTTACCCCGTGTCCGACTGGCTTCCGTACTGGTCTGTGTTCTTCCCTCAGAGGCGATGACCTGTCTGTCCTGCTGCTACTCGGCACTACTGGACGGCATGAACGCGGAGGTGCAGATTCGCTGGCTGCAGATTGTGGTGCGGAACGGCTTCTACCCCGACCTGCCCCGGGTCCGCAGCTTCCTGCACAAACACGTAAGAGCGGAGGGTGTCCCGGTGCAGGCCGGCGCCACGGGATACCTCGTACCCAGTTTAACGCGTTTCCCCGCCTTCCCCCTCGTGAGCCCCGTCTCTTTCCCTTCCCCCAGACCTCCCGTATGTACACCGTGCCATTGTATGAGGACCTATGTGCCGGGGTGATGAAGTGCTTCGCAGTGGAGATGTTCTACCAGACCCAGGCTCGTTTACACCCAAATCTGCGCCGGACCCTCCAGCAGATCCTGTTCCAGACCAGCGCCATCCCCAATGGGACTGCCCCGGCCCTGCTACCCTTGCCCCCCTCCACCTCCTCCCCTGCCGACTCCCCAACGGCGGGATCCATTGCCCTGCGAGACGTCAATGTGTCTGCCTGACGGCATCAAGGACGGACACTTGGTGAGAAAGAAAGGAGGACATTAAATTAATCGGAGGTGGCAAAGATCTGGATTGGACTTGAAATGGCTGGTATAACAGTCAAGCCTGGACAGGACTGGACTGGGATTGTGATATTGGACCAGCACACGCACAAACACACATGCAAATACACACTCGCATGCAAATGCATAGGCAAAATTTAACTTATTGTGTTGTCTGGTTCTCATAAGCTAACTTTTTTTTTAGCTGCTCTGTCAGGGGCTGTGTTTGACAGGTCTGTGTTTATCAGACGCATGTGCTGTGTGTGTATGTCTGTATCGATTGTGTATATGCGAGATGGAAGTGTGTGTGTGTGTGCGTGCTGTGGACGCTGGAACACTGGAGGACTCAGGCAGTCTATTTCCTGGTCTACCTCGATCTCATCATCAGTGAACTGGAGCCCTACCCCCCAATCCTGTCGCTGAATTGGACCAGTGTTTAGAACTAGCTGCTTGTATGAGTTTGTCACTGTTACATTAGAGAGCCAGTGACATTAGGTACTTCCACTCAAAGCTTAGAAGAAGAGTTGCATATTGATATTTTTTGTTAATTCTAGAGAAACCTGACTGATATATTTCAACACTACTCCTTTCAATTTCATCACTTCCAGGAATCAAGCTGGAAACCCTCACCCAACCTCCTACCCCTCCCTCTTAACCACTTCGATCCAAAATATTTGGTGCTAAGTGAAGATGGGGAGGCTGACACTCAAATCGTGCCTTTTAAATCATAGAACAATGTATCATGGCACTAATGGTCTCTGCCATATCTATGAGAAATACAGACCCCTCTCATTGAGACCAATGTCTCTTTTGGGTCTCAGATATTTCTATGATTGGGTAATATTAAATCAGGAGTTTTGCAAGGGAGGGCTGGAGTGGTAACGTGGCAATAGTTTCAGAATGATATTGATTTTGTTTTTTTCCTTGCTGTTAATTGTTTTCTAGACATCCCCGTTATCAGTGAATCGCAGATCTGAAAGATTTATACGTGTGAGTTTTATTGCGAAACTAGAAGCTTGAAAAGAGGGATGGATCCTTTTCAGAAGCATTGATTTGCACAAATGGAGACATCTGTGTATTTTTACTGTTTGACATGTAATATAAATTGGGATTATCCTTCTGTAGTATTTGCGGCTCTTGGATGTTACACCAACACAGACTTCAATGGGGCTTGGTGGAAGTTTAAACATCTGACTCCTGCATGTCTGCTTGTGGAAAGTTGCTTTTTCTAGACTGAATAAGATTTAAAATGTGAGCCCTTTTCTAAAATAACTTTTTGTTGTTTAAATGAAAGTTGGTTATGAAATTATAAAATATAATTACATTGACCATTAGTGTAATTGGACCAGACATGGATGGATAGGGGGAAGGAAAATAGCCTCTAGCTAAGACACGACGGTTAAAATATGAAGTTGTACCCTTGAGCTAGGCACTTGACCGGAATTTCTTCACTGAAAACTCAGGTTTCAGGATTTCTTTCGGGGTGATATTGCTTATATAACAAAGATTATTAACAACGAACGAAAGTTAAGTGTGTACAAAATCTATGTATTTAAATTGTTTAACCTTGTTACTGGCGCCAGCTCCGAGGGTGCTGTGTGCTCTAGCACCCCCAAAATTATTTATACAATTGTTACTAAACACCCCACGAAAGAGATTAGCACCTCCAATCATTCTGAAAATTGGGCGCCGTTGAACCTTGTTGCAAAATAACCAATCAATTTAGGAAAGTTCGTAGAATAGGTCCTATCATTAATATTTTTTTCATTTTCAGAAATCGTTTATTGTATTCATGGGAATTTGCGAAGGGATAAGACGCACAAAAACACAAACCTAGGGCCCAGTCGAAGAGGCACCAACGATAACCGCTGAGTCACCGTCCAAAGGGACGTAAACACTCCCAACATCGTTATGACATTTTGGCATCAAGGGAAGAACATAAATGACTGGTCACACAACACCACCAAGCTAAGAACGATGTTTTGATCCAATTTAAACCGATGAATCCGACTGTACATGTTTTTTTCGAAAGCATATTCAAGAAGTAGTGGATTGAATTAAACGACGGCCGCCTGCTGACGACATGATAATATATTTATCTATATTTATCATAATATATATATATTTTTTTGGCTTCAATTTCGCTGGAGATGCTTCATATTTCTTGTATACTAAGCGCATACTCTTGGTGAGTCTCACTCAGACTTCCCTGGGCAAAGTGATAGGCGATGCAGATATCAAGCAGGTGTAGGAACAAGTCGTATTCACTAGAGGACGGACTTGTTCCACTCACAATAAATATAATGGCATTAGTAATGAAGTTTTGTTTATAATAACAATCCGTATCTTTATAAAACGTACTCCTGAACTGTAGTTTGTGCTTGTCAATTTCAATCTGTTTGTGGAGCATTGTGCTGACACTGTTTCCTACTTTAGACAACGAAATCTGTTTTCCAATTATTTTCCCCAGAACTCCATAGTCGGTGTCTCTTAGGGTAAAACAATCGATTGTCGAACAGTCGAGAATATGGCTAACTAACCACCGCAGTCATAACTATGTTTTCGTATTAACGAAGGGAGGTAATGTCTGAAAAACAATATCAATTAATTGTGTTTTCAAATTGCTTTGATGTAGTGTATTAGAAGGGGCCTCTCACGGCCTGCGCAAGAGGTTTGCCGCCGATTGGAGGTGAGCCACATCCCCCTCGACTGTACTGTAAATTTGCAGGTGCCTGAGAAGCCAGTAAGATATGGGCAGCGCTAGGCCAATTGTGTCCTGGTGCTGTGCTCTCCCGGTCACCGTTGGCTTATAGCACGAACTGGCAAAAACTCCAGCTCTTATGGCTTGGACAAGCACCAAGTGAGCCACTCGGGCGGGCGGCTCCATTCCACGTGTTTTTAGTCTAACATGTGTCTGTGCGTGTTTACAGTGCAGAAACTCACATCAGACTGACGTTATGTAATCTTCGGCTTGCATCTGGGCATGTGGTCTGTGTAAAACGAGGCGGCAATGTCATTGTCATCACACGAAGTTTGTTTGAGCGTCTTATGCTTACTGAAGAGCGATTCGATTCGAAACATCAGACTGTAACATTGGGTTCATTTTGGAAATTAACTGTTCCAAATATCAAACCAAACGATGTAAATGACGTATAGATTAAATTCTGGCGCAAGTGTAAAAATGAACGATTTGAATAACTTACAAGTAAATTAGATGTGGAAGGCTCCAAAAGAACCACTGTGCGATTATATTCTATAATGCAACTTTAGAGGGCGCCGTGTCTTAAAAAATGAAGGTCGAGTTTCTTGTTCATTTTCATCTCCTCCTGTAGAGGGAGCGCGCAGTAATAATGAAGAGGGTTATTCGCTTACATCGACAGACAGCTGTTAGAGGCGGAGGTAGAGACAGATCTTACGCTCGAAGTGGCGTCTGGAGAGTGGAATAAACCGTATTCCTTTAATTACTTTTTAAAAAAAAGTACTGAGAGAAACTCGAAATAAGGAAGTCAGTGGATGTGTTTGAACACCATTGTGTTGTTGTGCGTGTTTTTTGACGTAAAAGGTTCCCAGCCCAAACAGAACCCGGGATTGACAACAGAGTCAAGTGGGAGCTCTACGGTGACCGGCGCCGGGGAGCCAACTACAGCAATCCTGGGCTGGATGTACCCGGCCTGCCTCTCCCCAGCGGCCCGCAATGGGGGAGACCAAAATCATCTACCACCTCGACGATCAGGAGACTCCTTACCTGGTCAAACTTCCTATCGCAGCAGACCGGGTCACTCTTGCGGACTTCAAAAATGTCCTTAATAAACCCAACTACAAGTTCTTCTTCAAATCTATGGACGATGATTTCGGGTAAGCTTACGCTATGGCAGTCTACTGGCCCCTGTTAGTTATGTTTCTGTACAAATCTGTGAGTGTTTGCAAGTCTTGTTTTGTTAGTTTCATAAATGTACTCTTCTTTTTTCCGATTCGTATGTTATGCTATACTTTTTTGTTCCTCTCGATATTCCCTCAGCTGCCTGCTGGCCTGAGATCGGATTTGCGCTGTTTTCAGGGAAAGGCTGCTAAGTACGAGGGTGTGTAAGAGAACTGCTTTAATACAGAGGGATTTTCGAAATATTTTTAATGTCATTGATTGCATTTTCTTAGACACTCACAGCGTCCATTTTGGAACCGAATGCCTCCTATATATGGCAATGGGCAGCACTGATTGAGGGAGGGGGCAGTTGCGATTTAAGTCAGTTTTATTTAGTAAATGAGGGATCAAAGATTATTTTTATAAGAGCAAGGACCGTTCTGTTCTGGTTTTCCTAGGTCATCCAAGTCGTAGTTTTGAATAATCGGCGGAATGGGAGGTCGACTCTTTAGCTACAAAGGAGTAGAGTTTGCCATAGGACAAGTTTGGTAATAATTTATTGTCAAAGGTTTATAAGAAATGTTCTTGGTCATAAACGGCACCACCAGTGAATCTAATTATACCAAAATTTCGCTTGGTTCTTCTCACTGTGCAGTCAGTGAGCACTGCCGTTATCTGATTGATGGCCATCTTCTGGTACAACACTGAGGTATTGCCCCCTTACTCTTTCTCTAACCGATGTCTATTTTTTTTTTTTTAGTTCTTAGTGTTTCGCTGTTGGAACGACGTTAATTTGTCATTAATGTTTTTAAATCGACAGTGAAAATGGCGGATACCGGTGGTTGGCGGACCGCACTCTTTGTCAAAAGAGAAAATTCTCCTTTTGTCCCTATTAGTTTGTAAGACACGTAGCAGTTCACTCGCATTGACTGATCCCCGAAATGGAGTGAGTGAGAAACGGACATGCACTGTGTGTAGGGACGACGTTTTTTACCTTCGGTAACCGGGGAAGGAAAATTTCTTGAAGGTTTTGGAAACGGTGCAGTACTCGGTAATACCGAGTTCATGCATTGAGCATACGGTGTAGGACGGGGCTTTGGGACCTGAAATACTGTCCTCTTTTAAGGTCCACTCCTGTATATCCCCTCCCAATCATCCGCCTCTGTTTTGTTTTTATTGGCTGCACACGATTTTTCCCCACTGTTGCCAAACCACACATCTCTAACTTACTGTAATATTATACACATGGTTGGTGTTTGAAATACAGAGCTGTTCTTTCACGGAGTGTCTCTGTCTGAAAATTGCGACCGTCTGTTGTATTACTGGCACCTCTTAAAGGCGAGACGCAACGGTTTTAGTGCTTCCAAAGGCATATTCATCTGTCCGAAGCACGTGGTCAACAAGGCAGCAAGTCCCTGTAAACTACTTAGCTTTTTTTTGTGTGGTAGCGATGATGACGTAAACTAAAATAAGAACGTTATGAAAAACACCTCTTACCCCGGCTGACAGTTATGTTTAGTTTTCTTTTTATTACGCTACTTGTATTTATAATGCAACAATACTAAAACGGTCTTGGGCGTTTTATTTTCGACTAATGGATTTTGGAACGGGTTTTAAAATGTTGAAAAACAAGTTGTTGTTGTTGTTTTTTTCCCTAGCCCAGAATCATTTTAAATGTTGCCTTTGGCCCTTTGTAGTCTTTATTTGTGGACTTGTTCAGTATGAGCTTTTAATCTTATAGCTGCCTTTAGCCTCTTTCTCTCTCATACATATAATTTACAGAGCCATGTGAATATCCTCCACACCTACCTTAGAGCTTCGTAGTGCAGCTAGAGTGTGTGATATGTGACTTGTAATCAAATTCTATTGAAATCAAAAGTGATTTATGAGCACTTGAAGTACAAGGGCAGAAAGTATAATGTGCAAATAGGCAGAGAAGTTTTGTAGGCTTTACCTATTGGTCGGAGCTACAGTTAAGTGCCGTAATGGATCTGGGCGGTCTATGCTTCTTTAAGGTTTTTCTCCCACCAATTCGGAATCCCCAGTTATGCTAGTAGATCTTGGCTCGTCGTCACGACTACAAGCTTGAGTAAGCGTGGCTTGACTACTCCAGTCCTCGTCACCTTTGAGCCCGCCTGTCTTTTCCCTACACTGCAACCTACACGGCCTGCGCAAGAGGTTAGGTGCCGATTGGAGGAAAGCCACATCCCCCTCGACTGCACTGCAAGTTTGCAGGTGTTGAGAAGCCAGTAGGAGATGGGCAGTGCTAGGCCAATTGTGTCCTGCTGCTGTGCTCTCCCGGTCACCGTTGGCTTATAGCATGAACTGGGAATAACTCCAGCTCTTGTGGCTAGGACAAGCACCTTTACCAAGTGAGCCACTCGGGCGGGCGGCTCCATTCCACGTGGTTTTAGTCTAACACGCGTCTGTGCGTGCCTACATGCAGAAACTCAGAGAGTCTGAGACTGACGTTATGCAATCTTCGGCTTAAATCTGGACATGTGGTGTGTGTAAAACGAGGCGGCAATGTCATTGGCTAATGTACCACCAACCCCTGGGGACCTGAGAATTAGTTGTTTTTGACAGATGTGGTCTATGGGGAGAATCTTTGGAGACTACTCCAGGAAGTGGGGGGGGGGGGGGTTATTTGATTATTGATATGGCCTTGTGAACCGGTGTGTGTGTGTTTGTGCATGGCAACACTGGGAGATAATTGAAAGAGACAGGCAGGTTTGTTCAGCACTTTTAGCACAGATCGGTTGAGTATGTGTGTGAGAGAGATTCTGGCCCTGTATAGTCAGTAGGCCTGCTGTTGCTGCATGGAGAGGGCGGGGCCAAAGCCTCCTGGGAGGCCCCGCGGCAGCTGCCGGGCCCCGCTCACATTTATGTGCTTCTTACACAGAGAGACAGATGGGAGGGAGGTTGGTCCTCTGACACCACCCACTCGCCTTTGCTACCTTTGGCTTCAGTGGTTTAGATGCTGACTGCACTTTCTTGTAAGGAAAACTCATTCCAGTTCCACTCAGCCAGGTTACGGACTAAGCAAGCACACACTGCCCATTAAACCTTTGGCAGAGACGTTACCCAGTAGTCCTTGTGGTGGGAGACGGTACTTAGGAGAGGATTTTGGAACACTCCTTTGAAAAGTTAAGCTGCGAGGAGGTTAAAGCAATGAATTTCTCTCTGCAGTGGAGCAAAAACTGTAGCAGCTTTAGCGCTTGTGTTTAAGAAGAACTCTGAAGAAATGTGCCTGTATCCCTATAAAGTTAGCTTCTGATGTGAAAGGGGTTTTTTTTTTTAAATAATTTAGTCAGATTGGTGTTCCTTCCTAGGCAAACATCATCTGTAACAGTGAAGAAGCAATTATTTTACATTTTGTTTAATGTCTGTTTCCTGTTTCCTATTCTGATAGGAACCACAATACATAGATGGATTTTTTTTTTTTTGTGTAGCAAAACTTTGCCTTGCAAAAACTCTTTTTGTTTAGTTTCCTCTTTAGCAACGTAAATACAAATATGCATCACCGTTTCGTGTTTTGGTACGCTTAATTGTAAAGCGATGCCAACTTTTTCCCCTACAGACTGATATTGAGGTTTCAGTGCGAGGACCCGTCAGGGAAGGGGTCCATTGCGCTTTGTTGTATCGCTAAATCATAATCTAAGGCTTTACGTTTTTACTGCTGGCCATTTCACTGAACAGAGGTAACGCTTGAGTGGCATTACATTTTCTTTGGCGTATTCTGGAAAATTGCTTGCCGCTGGACCATTATTGAAAAATGTCCCTCCGAGCTACGCTGGCGCGGTCGTGTAGGCCCCGCCCCCTTACCGTTGAGCGCTCGCTGTAGACCATGCGGAGGGCTGGTCAGCGGCCTGTGGTCGGGTTGATAATTACGTGGTTAAAGTGAAAAGGCTGGCTTGTGAAACACAGGGTTACCCGCAGTGCCAGTGCGCTTTATCATCAGTGTGAACCTTTTCCATAAAATCCCTACTGCACTCTGGGGTGCTCTGTTTAAAGGGCTAGTTACTACAACTCTCGCCTGGTGCCTTGTGTGTTTAGCAATTATTCGCTAGTTATTATGCATACCAGTAGTCCGTATTGTCCATTGGTTTTAACTTGATTTCCCTCCTGAGGACTACGCCCCATTTTCTGTCCAGTAAACTTCCCCGGTGGCTGCGTGGACTGGGCATGTGTTCCCTGTCTGTCCTTTCCCGTTCCCTGTGCTGTTTCCAGACCCTGCGGGGAGCTTAGTAAGCGGGCACCATGAGCCAGTGTCTGGTGCAATAAGAGACGCGCCCCCTGTGTCTCCCCGGTGTGCTGCACAAGTTGCATTTCCTCAGGGAGTCCCCATGCCTTCATAGCGCTTGCTTCATCAGGGACCGTGTGTTTTTGAGAAAGGTCACCCGATGTATAAAACCGTCTGCAGCAGCAGTCTCTCGTGCTCTCTCTCTCTCTCCTGTCTCTCTCTCCTCTCTCGCTCTCTCTTGCTGTCTCTTTCCCTCTCCTTCTCTCTCTCCCCTGTCTCTTTCTCTCTCCTCTTTTCCTCTCTCTCCTTTTCCTCTCTCTCTCCTCTTTTCCTCTCTCTCTCTCCTCTTTCCCCCTCTCTCTCTCCTCTTTCCCCCTCTCTCTCTCTCTCCTCTTTCTCGCTGAATCGATGTTTCTTTTAAAGGAGCTGACCTACTTTCTTCATCTTTCCATTTTATTTTCCTGTCCTTTGTTCTTTTTGTGTGTTTGTGTGTGTGTGTGTGTGTGTGTGTGTGCGTGCACATTGGGTAATGTTTACTTACAGATTAGTGCGTGTGTGTCTCTCTCAATTCGTTTTCATGCTCTTCGTCTCTGTGGATTCTTCCAGTGTCCCTGATGACTGGGAGGGGGAAACGGAACAGGGTTTCAGAGCTGATGATTTCCCTGGCCTCCTCCATCCCTCTCCCACCATCTCCGTCTCTCCAGCAGGACGTGTTTCTGCAGTGAATTAAGCTCTATAATCGAGTCTCCGAGGCCCGTGAAGACGCTGTCCGTTTATTAGCGGTCAGTTCGGTTTCCGTCTGCACCTGAGTAAGCTGGACAAAACTCGAGACCACTGAGTGAGGGTGTGGGCGCCACAGGATGGGGGGGGGGGGATATTTACACAGCACCGGGGAAGAGGAAATGAGATGAAAGAGCAAAGGCAACTCATCCAGATGAGAAGCACTGAGATGATTTGTCATCTGTGTACAGAAGAGCTGGGACCGGGGTTGGTGCTGGAGGACTGTTCTAGAGCAGCAGCTACGCCACCTGCTGGCCACGTAGCTTTTTTGATCAAGCTTGTCGAGCGAGACCCCTCTCTAAACCGTTCTCGCTTGTTAAATGAACGAGGATCTACCTGTACTCCAGCGTTTCGCCCAGAAGCCCCCATGCTGCTAACAATCTGCTGGAGTGGTCATGCTATTGGAAGACTTCTCTTATTAAAAACAGTCTGATCAGGTCTGAATCCAGCTCACGTCAGCCCGCGATTATGTCCAAGAGAACACAGCGGCTACACACAATGAGCAGTAGCCTTCAGAGCGGAAGAGAGACGGGTGACTTGAGGGTCCTCCCCGGGTGTGGCTGCAGGATTCGTAGCCACGGGCCGAGATGCGTCAACACAATTGCCTATTCCTAATTCAATAAAGAAATGATTGCGAATTACTCCTTTCCAAAGTTTGTGTCGCGGACATTTTATGATGATGCAATTTACATTCTGTCCTCCATGTTTTGTTTATGCTGTATTCTGAAGAAACTGGGAAATGGTATACATTTGTGATGTGATCCTGTCTTTATTCCCACCCCCCAGAACATTACCCCAGTGACACCAGAATTACTTAATAAATATTATGCCTAAGAAGTTTTACTGACCCAAACCCCCGGAGTAGACCTCCTGGGGAATTTAAGAGCGGTACAAAGTGGAAGAGGCAGGACTGCCTAGTCAGCTACAGGACCTTGGTGGTTGGGGTTTGTGGATGAGTAGCCGGGCAGAATAACTGGTGTGATTGGGAATAAAAACAAAGCCGTATTTTCCATCCTGTGAAAACATTTTGGAGGTGTGTGTGCCAGAACGTGATGCTGTAGCAATGGTAAAATGTGAGGAAGACTTGCGAATGAATGGGGTGGGGTGGGGTGCCTCCTCTGTGGGTCGTCTTTTCTCCTGTTCCACTCACTGCTGGCGTTTGGATCTTCCGCTTTAGAGGGAGTGTCTCCGTGCACAGCAGGCAGAAGAAACCGCGCTCTCCGGTTCTCCTTCCCCCCCCTTTCCTTTACCTCCGGTTTTCCCTCTCCTGCTTCCTCGCTAGGGACGTATGCTGGGAACTCATTACTTATTGAGGTGCGGGGGCGACTATGCTGTGAAAGATTGTGTTTGCATGTGAGAGAAAGGGGGGGGGGTCAGTGTTAGGTAAGCGTATTTATAGTTTATGGGGCACGTGTGGCCCGTAGACCTTGCGGAAGAGACACGGGACGGGCGCGTAGCCAGCGCGTCTTCGTCTCTCGGCTGTGTTCTTGGGGGGGCATCTGTTCCAGCCGTCCCGGTGCACTCTGCCTGCCCAAAAGCCTTCCTCTCTCTCTCCCTCTGGCTGATGCAGCACACGTTTTCTTAATCACACCCTCGCATATCTGCCGTCCGTTTTTATACTAAATTCAGGTACTCTGACCTGCATTATTGGAAGTAACCCAAATAAATCTGAGTATGAAATATCAATTAACGAACGATGAAACACTAAATGACAATAGCTATAGATTAGGCACCCCCCCATACCGCTCTGTGTTCAATTCCTTTGAAGAGATGCTTTTTAATATTTTAGTGACTGTGGGAGGGAATAATCAACTCAATAGCAAGCTTAATTGCTGCTGTAATGGCTCTCCCTGTTGCGACTGTTCTCATTTTTAAAGGGAAACTAATGTATTTCAACAGCTGAGCTATCTAGAAATCTATCAAATTAAAAAAAAGTCATTTCATGAATTATATTGCAATATGGATACACAAGGGAGTTTCTGCTTGCAGACCAGAAAACGCAATGATGTCTGTCAGTCTGGAAAAGGTTTCCTAGGCCCCGTGGCTACACCAAACCTCAGCCATATAGTCCAAATGCAAAATGTTTGAGACCTAAGTGAATCTACCCAAGAGTATGAGGTGAAATTACCCAGGATGTCACCAAGTTCCATTGAGCAACACCCAGGGATCTGCAGGTCTATCCTTCCACCTGAAGTCAATGTTCATGACTCCTCCATCAGAAAGACACTAGGCAAAAATGGGATTAACGGCAGAGTAGCAAAACGGAAACCACCGCTCTAGACAGGACAGGAAGTATAGGTAGAAGCACCTGAAGGATCCTGGGACAATGCTTTATGGACAGACGAGTCAGGACAGATGAAACCATTCACTGCATAACCTCATGCCAAAGGCCAACGTGGTGGTGGTAATGTCATGGTTGGGGGATGCTGTACTGCATCAGGACCTGGACGCCTTCCCATCATGGAACCATTAATTCTGCTCTGTATCAGAGAATCCTACAGGAGAATGTCGACGAGGTGAAGCACAAGCAGGGTCCTGCAGCAAGGCCTTGATCTGAAATGCACATGCAGGGTCATGCAGCAAGGCCTTGATCTGAAATGCACAAGCAGGGTCATGCAGCAAGGCCTTGATTTGAAATGCACAAGCAGGGTCATGCAGCAAGGCCTTGATCTGAAATGCACAAGCAGGGTCATGCAGCAAGGCCTTGATCTGAAATGCACAAGCAGGGTCATGCAGCAAGGCCTTGAT